>JAQQPU010013035.1:11702-24975 GCA_029168905.1 Artemia sp. Kazakhstan ARC1039
ATATATGGCGTAAATATGAAAGCATTCATGATAGGCAGCAAAAGTCAAGCTGCTTTCTTCTAACTTTTTCACTGAAAATACACTAGATTCCAAATATTTAATATTTTCAAGTGGATGCTATTTAGAATTTTAATTCTACCTTATGTCACACCTGAAAGGGGATGTGTGTTCGCTTGGAGAAACATGCATCCTCTATACTGTTATCTTCATTCTGTATATATTAAATATTTACCAAAATAATTAACATTTGCCCCACTAATAAATATTGACCAAACATCCTTGGATACCTTGGGTTTTTCGTTTAGATAGTTATCATTCTCTATGTAATTAAAACTTTATTTTTTCCAAAAACGCCTTTTTTGTTACTCATAATTTCATATTTTACATAATAATTTATAATTTACTGTAAGCCGGGGTTGTCACAAAACAAAATTGTAACTACTGAAGCTCGCCCCCAAAAAATACTGAGGAAATACTATTTTTATCCAAAAAGACTTGCGTCTGCACTTCGCGCCCATGCATCTGTTGTCTTCCATTAATAACTTCCCTTATTTATATTTGTTTTCTTTCCTCTGTCACACTCATTTGACTGTAATTGACGATATTCATCTTGGACCTATTCATCCCAGGAGGTTATGTCCAAGAATAAGAAAGGCAGAACCACTCAAAAGTAACATAGACAGCTCTCAAAGCTCAAGATTACGATTTTACTTACGACGCCTTTTCTGCTCTGACAGATTAAGCGCTAGTGATAAAAAAGGAAAGAACTAGACAATCAACAGTATTAAAATTATGTTGCAAAATGGATGAAAATATGCTCAATGCTGACTGAGAACACCGAAATTGCGCTGTACTGTAAATTAGAAATAACACTGACGGTGGGAACCCTGGCTTAGGATAATAGTTCTGGTTCAATCCACAGTTAAATGATCCATCGCATTCGTCATTTGCTCTAGAGTTATCTTTGCATTTAATAATCTTTGAGGTGGCAACCACAAATTTTGCGGAAATTCCTGTAGCAAGAATTGTTGCCGTATGCCTAATACCACGTATTTCATTTTATTTTGGTTCAGTTGATTTTTTCTAATAATTTTCCTACAATTGTTATTTTATTTACACTGCATAGTTTAACGTTATTCTAATAATAAATATAACAAGAACGTTCAATGGACCTACATAAAAAGAAAGAACCATAGGAAATGTAAACAGAAACACTGCAAACAAATATCAGCCTCAATTAGAGGGGGAGGTATAAATTTTCGGTAATGGAGTAATTTGAACCGATGTATGTGAGAGCCCCCACCCCAACCAGAGATAATGTCCCCTGAAATCAATTTCTGCGCTTAGGCCTGAAGCCCTTGTAAATTTTTCAGACGAGGTGGTAGAGAGTCTTAACCTTAAATGGGTTATACTAATTTTTATTCCTCTTTGGGCCCTTTTATATCTCTATTTTTTCTATTTGTTGTAATTCTTTAAACTAGCCTGTAAGCCAACTCAAAAAAAAACAAAAAAAAAAACACAGTAATAAAATGCAGAATAAATGATGGCATCTGATTTGAATCCTTATGGAGCATTTACTACCAGAAAATGAGATCAGATAGCCTTTTGAGTTACTTCTTAGCATTTGAATAACAATAGTTCGAAAAGAATTCAATCAGTTTGTTTGTAGTCATGCAAAACTTGGAAATTGCCTTTCCTTTATTGTTATGACTTTTTGTTGTAAGGTGAGATGAATTTCTTATAGAAAAGCCCATGGGACTTTTGGGGAAAAGTTTATTCCGAAGACTTGTATTCTCATTTCTGTGGAGAATAAATCGTTAATTGATTTTAAAAGAGTGATGCAGCGGTATATCCGATATTTACTTTCAGAAAGATCCAACTTCTTTCATGGATGATAAACCTCCCTGACTAACAATACTCCATAACAATAATCCCCCCCCCGAACACTATCCTAATGAGCATCCTCCCTAACAATCTTATTTCATAAAACTTCTCAAAAGGTCTTTTTGAACCTTTTATGCAATTGTAATATTTCCGATATTGGGTCTTAATACATCTAATATTATCCTACCCTGGCTATGCTACTAGTTGTCGCATGAAAAGGAATTTTTATTAAGTGCTGTTGGTGGAAGCAAGAGGTATTAGACGGGACTGGACTGATGTGTAAAATGAATGGCCGAATATCTTATGAATTCTGTGGCTGATGATCACAGCAGGATCCTGAAAAATGGAAGAATGGACACTGAATGTCCCTCAGTGTGTCTGCTTGTCGCTGCGATGAAGTTGAATCGCAAGAGAACATTTTGAAAAGAATCCAGAAAGTGCAATCTCATCCACGATTTATGTTGAAAAGAGGATAAGCGTTTGATTTGAAGAGCATGGGGGAGATCGCTCTTTTTTACAGCTGGCGGGATCAATTTTAAATCAAAAATGATCTTGCAGTTTCATTGACAGCTTCATATAGATAACTATATCATGTATCTTTCTGGAATTAAATAGCAAAAAGTATCTAGGATCACCCACGTTTTTCTAGCTTTTCCACATTTTTGGCATTTAAGAAGTCAGGTTTTTCCACCTTTTCCTCATTTTTGGCATTTATTTTCCACCTTTTCCACATTTTTGGCATTTAAGAAGTCACGTTTTTCCACATTTTTGGCATTTAAGAAATCGCGTTTTTTCACATTTTTGTCATTTAACAAGTCACGTTTTGATTTTAAAACGTCAATAAATGGTAGCTCTTTCTCTCCAGCACAGCTTTATCTTCGACAAAAATAAATATACTATAGCTAGTTGATGAAACAAAAGAGGAAATGACAAGGAGAAACTTTTATTGGAAAAATTCAAAGAAACCATTCAGTCTACACCTTTGTGGTTTAAAAAGCCTGTCTCTCGGTCTGCCCATAAATCGTATTGTTGTATTATACATTTGAATTCACTGGGGTGTTTTTAATTTTTACTTAACCATGCATTTCGCTATTGATGGTCACGTAGTGGTTTCACTTCACTTAGTTTCACAAAGAATATAAATATTTCTTAAAAATGTACTGCATATATCGTGCATTGCATTCGTATAAAAACAGATATCAATCGAAAATTAAGAGCACAAATATCAAAATTGAATAAATAATGACAAATTTATCAGTTATAAAAATAATCTAGTGTGTAACATTCAGGGCTGTTGGCTGAATTAATGTGTATACTGTTTGAATATTTATGAAGTTTCAAAAAGTAAGTATCTACTTGGGCGATGAGAGGTTAAGGCGTTTAGAAGTTCGTTGCTATCCTGCCAAAAAAGACCTTGCCTTAACCCTGCATTGAAGAATTGCAGTTAGAGCGAGTGTGCTTCCTCTATTATTCATGTTTTCTTTTCCAGTAATTGCGGTTTATGTTGTGTAAAATAATGTTCAAGATATAGCTCAGTTTAAAACTTAGGAAATTTCTAGATCTCTTAAAAATCCGGCCGTTCTTCCACCCCAGCATTCGTGCTTTTCTTTCTTTCTTCTTCTTTCAGTTCAAATCTAGGGAGCAGATTTAGATGTATCCCTTTTCGTGTTGAAGCATTGCATGGTCTGTTGAATTAGTCAGAGCTTCACGCTTCGTTGGACAAATCTATTATAAATTTATTAAGGAAAAACTCTATGAAAGGAAAATAATTCGTGCTGTTGTATTATTCACCAGTTGCTGACATTGGAAGAACCAACTGTGCTCAGTGACCAAAAACTTTTTTTTCTTGACTTAATTGTGTCGCTGCATTCCTTATTCAAACTTAACGCTGAACACAGATGTCTTGATTGTTGGGTACTGGTGCATTATGTGGGCACTGCTAAAGAAGTCAAGTTTGGTTAATGCTAATGAAATAAAATCGGATGAATATAAAATAGTTTAGAAACAAATTTGGGCTACATATTTGCACATTAGGGGGGAGGGGGGTAAAGCATTCCATATATTAAATACGTAACCTAACCTAGGTACCTTTTTGCCCCCCCCCCCCTAAACACCGAAAAACAACAGTTTAAATATCGTAAACGCAATGAAAACCACGCTTTGCATACCATTTATGTATAGCGGTCTCCTGCAAATAACCCATTTGGCGGGTTTCGTCTCTCGTTAGTATATAGAAGTGCCCACATAATGCACCAGTACCGATTGTTGTTTTCTAAAGATTTATTTTTAAACTAATAACACAGCCTATCATACGACGGATAAAAAAAAGCTTGTACTCTCTTGTGAGGATGGAAATCTACAGATTGTATAATAAGAAATACTTGCTTGACTTCAGGTATCCATTGTATTATATCGCGGGATTGTTTTCTGATTACTGATTGGCTGGTAGTTACCAGATAGAAAAATTGAAGAGCTAGACAGAAGTGGTGTTTTAAATTAAAAACAGTCTTATTTGTTAAATAGGGGTGTATTTTGCGTCAGATTCCGAACTTAGGTTTCTGTATTGGCTAAAGAACTTCTTGAGCCTTTTGAAGTGTCCTTCAGTGTTTGAGGGCTTTTCTCACTATGTCGGAACATTTTGTATTTGAGATTTGTATTGACTTACTAACTCACTCAATATGCTACTTGATGGCTTAGCAAGGCAAATTGTCTTTGTTGAGTGTCCATGCTATAGAAATTTAAAATACTTCGCCAGGAATAGGCTACTATTTCTGCGAAAAATCCAACTTATCATTCGCATGTGTATGCTGTCAAATCATTGAAAGAAAATGTTCCAGTCCCCCGCCTAGCCTTTCCATTCTGGAAATGGCACGCAAATTCTAGTTTGAGTGCCATATGAACGAGACCCCGGCGCCGCGCCGATGAGGGAAGACCGGTGGCGGTGGGGCCAAAAACAGCAGCGGTGGCGATTCGCCAGCGCGATCAATGTTTACCGCAAACATTAATGTTTTTATCAGTCTTTCTCAAATCACAGCTTAAATTTACAACAGATTCGGGCCTATTCATGAGTTCAAAACTTCACAAGTCGCTGGCTGGAAACTAGTCTTCTTCATTATTCATCAAGAGAAGTAGAAATCTGGTAGAAATGAAAGGTTGTGGGGTTTCAGAACCCTTGCATAATAGTTGAAGCATCTATTAGCTATGTATTCTTAACATAAACAATTATCAAAATTAGTAGTTTTTTTCATTGAGCATTACTTCATATAAAACTTCGAATACCGTATCACAAAATCTGTCAGTTATCTGGGTAAAAACTTTGAATATAAGTTTGAACTTAGAAGCTTCATTTTTTCATAATGCCCTTTGTTTATATCTGTTTTGTCACTTTTAAAACAGTTGAAATGGGCGACTTTGATATTGATTGGTTTTTTTTTGCTCTTTTGGATTCCTAAAAAGCCTTCCTTATATTAAAAACTGGTTTTTAATAACAATTAAAAAAAAATACATTTTTAAGTTTTGTAGTCATGTAGGCTAATGATGAACTGCTGCTTTTTTCTATTGCTTTTGGCTGCTCTTTTGGATATTATTCATTTTTTCTTTTGGGGATTCATTCCAAATTATAAACTCATAAATACCAAATATCAGCTAAATTATAAACTGCATCTAAAAGGAGTAAATTTATCAAATTGAAAAATACATGATGAACACTTCACATGAGAACACTTCAATTACAATGAAACAAAAAACACTTAATGGTTTTTCGGTATGAGGAAAATGAAGTGCCAGCTATTTTCTTGGGTAAAAAATGAAACGCTCATCCGTTTTAAATGTAATTAAATGAAATAATATGCAGACAGAAGTAGCTTCATGAAGATGTTGAGATTTTCTTCCTAGTTCGTCACTTTTAATCCAAGCAAAATGTTAGGAGACACTGTATCAGTTATTGAGTTTAAGCTTTGATTTCCAAATGCTCACAAAAATTACCACCTTGATAGGATACCGTCTCTGCTTTAAATTAAAAAAAAAAATTAACTTTTTGGCATCCCTGCTTTCAATTAAAAAAAAATCGAGATATTTCATTTAAATGTAATACCTTCCCCCCCCCCTCTCTGTATACCACCTTGATAGGATACCATCTCAGCTTCACATTAAAAAACAACTTACTTAATAATTAATAGGTCACTATATGGTTCAAACAAACACTCGAAACAATGTTAAACAGCTTAGTGTTCCTTGAAAAAGAAATTGAGGGTATGAGTAAAGGGGTACAATGACAACAACAAAAATGTCGAAATTATTCGGATATACCTCAAATTATTGGAAAACTGAGTCATAGAGTCGCCGTGGCATTCAATAAGATCCAAAGAATCTAATTAAAAGGGAGCACATTTAAAAGCCAAATTAGGCCAGTAGCCTATGATAAATCGCAAAATACCCAGGACAATGAACAAGTCCCAATATGGGGCCCTGGGTCTATCAAAATATTTCAATGGTTTCCCTGGGAACTTTATGTCATTTTCTTCCGTCTCCACTTTAAATGAAACAAATAATTAATTATTTTGGCATCGCTGCTTTCAATTAAAAATGAAGTATTATCACTTTAAAATGATAGCCCCCTATCCCCCCCCCTCCTATAGGCAATAATTTACAATTTTTTTATGAATCATATTTTTGGGGTAACTTCCGTTTCAATCTTTAATTTCCCTACCTTGTACATAGCTTAGTCTACAGCTAAATTTTACCTCAATAGGTTTTTTTAGGGTGGGGGAGTAAAATTTTTTCAGAAAGAAGATTGTATTCTCTTTAATCTTTAATCTCTTTAATGTATTCTATTTAATCTTCTCTTTAATCTTTAATCTTTAATCGTTCAACAATTGTACATTAAACATTAAGAAAATCTTATCTAAAAACAGCAAAAGAAAACAAAATTCTGCAAGCTTACGATTCAGCTTTAGAAACAATTTGTCGACTATCAATTTCAAAATGCAAACTGAAGCTGTATAGTAGTGAATGCGTTCTATTCAGCTTAAAGATAAAATTCTTGACTACGAATGATGTAAGAAATAGCAATTGGGAAGCTGCATTCGAAATGATTTAATCTGATTTCATAAAGACGATATTTTTTTTGTCAACATATGAAGAACTGTGTATATTGCAATTGCATCTGTCTGGTTTTTATGCAAAGTAACAAAAGAGACGAAAATTAACGAACAAGAGAGTAGTGAAGAATTATGGTATGCAAAGTAATATTTGGCAGGGAAAGTCACTGGTGATAAATCGCTAGGGGTGGCACCGTGATTGAGTGATTTTTGAGGATTCGGGGAACCAAATTTTTTTTCTGGGTGACGCATAGATTTTCGGGGAAATACCCAAACATTCGGGGATAGTGCAAGCCCTGCTTGATTTCTAATCAGGAAAATCGAGATACTAAACCACACGAGAAAGAAAAGCTCCGTCTTTGCGGTTGACGCAATAAAGAATTGCCGCAAAATTAATTCAATGTCAGCCGAACGCCGCCGCCTCTGCCGGCGGTGGCGTAGCGACACTTCGGTGGCGGTCAACCAAGCCTCTCGTTGGTGGCGTTGGGTCGATCCGCCGGCGCGGCGTCGGGATCTAATATGAACCCTTAAACAGCTCCCTATGATGTTCCAGTGCTTTGCTAGCGACAAAGAAAAAAAAAGAGGACACATCAGTGGTACCCATGCAAAAAAAAATTTATCATTTTCCTTGTTCTTCAAGTTTGGGGCTGTAAGTGTTCTGAAGAAGGTTTTTAACAATTTCAGTTCCAAGTTTGTACTTTTCATTTCAACCTGACGCCATTTTTGAAGGGGTTTCAGGCTCTTTTTCATTATTTTCAAAACAGCGTTTTACTATTAAAATTTATCGGAATCATAGTTACCATTCTGAATCAGCTACAAAATGTAATTTTTATTTTTCAAGTGTATTTTTTAAATTTTGGTTTCTATGGTCCGTGGTTTGCTCTTTACTAGGTTGTAGCTATTGCAACCATAATTCAATGGTCACTGACATCGAGATAATCAACCATGCTCCCTGACCAGCAATATATTTCTTTTTTTCAATTCCTATGTTAATCATGTTGCATTCCGCGTTCAAGATGAATGCCAGACAATAGTGTCTTGATTATTGTTGGCATACCGAAATGTTGATCATTTATTTGGCAAATTCATTGTAATTGGACTCGACGCAATTTCCTAACTAAAAAAAAAGTAGAAACATATTTTGCTTGGTTTATCATGCGAATTAAATATTAAAAAAAACAAGTTTTTTTTTAACTGAAAATATGGAGCGACATTAAAACTTAAAACGAACAGAAATTATTTCGCGTATGAAAGGGGCTGTCCCCTCCTCGACGTTCACCCCTGGAAAAAAAAAATAAACACGTATCCGTGATCTTTCTTCTGGCAAAAAATACAGAATTCCACATTTTTGCAGATAGGAGCCGAAAACCTTTACAGTATGGTTTTCTGATACACTTAATCTGATTTTGTGATTTTCATTAAGGTTCTACCACTTTTAGGGGATATTTCCCTCTTTTTTTGAAAATAAGGCAAATTTTTTCAGGCTCTTAAGTTTTGATGGGTAAGACTATCACCTCAATTGTATTTTTCCATAGGGGTGGCACATTGAATATATCCTGTGGCTTCAGTTGGGTGGAGGGGGTATGTGTCCCCCTAGAGTTTGTAAAAATGCATTCCCCGCCCCTTAATTTCATGAATTGACGCAGGTGAATGTATCACTTCAGTTGAATAAACAGTATAAAAAAAAGTTGGTTCGCAATAGCGTAAATTCTTAGAAGGGGAAACCCCGCCATGCATAATCAAACTAGTCTGTCGTTGATCAGTTCATATAAACATAAACTTAAATGGGCGATTTCTTGACTTTCAAACGGCCAATTAAATTTATGTTGTGTTAATTTGACTGTTCTTAAATTAGATGCGAAATTTTATGATAATTTAATGCTTTGGTAATATATTCACTTACGTAACTCCATGATTGTATATTCAATGCAGCATAACTCTTTATGGTAATCTGACCTTGTCGATAGTAAATGGCGACCAAAATAAGATACTACTTATACAGTATGTCTTTTATTACCATCCCACAATCAAGTTTATGCTAACATCTTCAAATGGTAGTCAGCTATGTTTAAATGCTTATTTGTCTTTTTTTTGCTAAAAAGATTCGATCATTAAATGCTTTGGAAGAGGGAGTATGTTTTATGAGGAATTTCTTTGTTAGTCTGTAATACGCACATCAGTGTTGTCTAACCTAAAGCGGATAGTGGATACAGAAGATTGAGCAGTATGCTAGCTAGTAAGAAAAAGATATGAAAGGGAAATCTGTGAGGTCATTTTTAACATGTCTTTGTTTAGATAACATAAGAATTGGTTTTGCGTTTTTGCAGACAGCTTCAATACTTGGCAGAACTCATTTATTTATGCACCAGAGGCATCTGTGTTTACCCTGCGCATAAGGTCTTAACATTCAGGCAAATAATGTGTTTGTTGTTCGCGGTATGACAAGGTGGGATATTAAAGGATGGGTGTTGTTTCATTGGATAATTCGAAGGGTGGCTCTCTCAGAAATCATATACTCCAGATGCCGCGTGCCAACCGTGGTGGAACTGTTGCGTCGCGGAACTGGGCGGCACATGTGGCGTTTTGAGAAGTACACCAGGTGACGGGATGTCGGCGTCCCTTGCGATAACTTAAAATAGAACTTGTCTAAAGAGCAGAAGCTTTTAGGCCCTTTTTATTGACAAATGTAGTCATGAATTTTTGTCGCATTTGACCTCTGTGAACATTTGTGTTCTATATGTACTGCTGTAATATATTTACCAATCAGTTTACAAGGAATGTTTTAATTTCAGGTGATAGTTGGTGGCAATAGACGATATCCAATTGGAAGACTTAATTATGCCCAGCCTAATGGCCAAGAAGGGCCAATCCCAAAAATCGTAATTATTGCTGTGGCAATTGGAGGCGGTCTTCTTTTATTAGTGGTTGTAGGGATTTTAATAGCCTATCGACGAAAGTCAACGGAATCGTCCAGAGTTTTGAAATCAATGCAGGAACACATGGATATGTTGGAATTACAGGTGGCAGCAGAGTGTAAAGAAGGTAGGATTTTTTTTTTACTATTATATTTTTTTGGACATGAAACACTTATTATAGTGCCATAGAATGTAATGTAAAAATGATCAGCTACTAGATTTACAGAAAAGTGAATACAAAAAGTTCCTAACTTTTAAGTCAGTTATTCGTTCATGCATCCAGTGAGTCAGGAATATGTTCTGGATTTTGTTTTTGCGGAGAGATGTGACGATTATTCATTAAAACAGAAAATAAAAGGTGTATTATATACAGGGACTTACGCAGGGGGGGGGAGCTTGGCTCCGGCCCCCTCCCTGAAATCCTAAATATTCTCGAATTCCAGGGTACTTCACTGCTTATTCAAAGTATCACATAAAGTTTTTTTTATTTTTATTATTCTCCCTTTTTTTTCTCCAAAAATAAAAAAAATCCTGCTTACGTTCCAGACAATGCGGAAAGTATAGAAAAATTATGAGAGTTTTTGTAAACATTACACATTAGGTCCTCCTGTATTGACTGGTGAAGACTGGAAAATCTATCACCTTTTTGTTTTAGACTAAGTGAAAGCTCAATTGTGTTACCATGTTTATATAAATACCTCATAACCTACGTTTGCAATATCTCTAAGTCAGGTTTTGTACAAATTTCGTTTGAATTCGGAGGTACTGCGTGCTTTCGTACAAATTCGACTTCTTATAAATATGTCATGTTGCTTTAATATCTCAGTCAAAGCCTGTATCACCACGTTTAATCAACATGCAACTGATATAAAATGATTTTTTTTCTCTTCTAAAAGTCAGAAATTGGCATTAAAAGTTTACTTTATGTAGACGGAGTTAATTTGAAAAGCTTCTAGAACATAATACCACGTAGTTCTAATTTAGTCCTTGCGAAAAGTAATAATTAATTACTTCCTTCAGCAGTTTTTCACTTTTGTTTCAGCACCAATTAAAAGTATTCAGAGGACTCGTTTCGCTGGAGACTAAGCTGTTCTTTGAAAATGATTTTTTTTTACAAGTGATTTATCATTTTTTTTATCGGGAGATTTCTGAAAAAAAAATAATGCATAAAATCTGTAAAATGCATAACGAATACCCTAGCTAAAACAAATATTTAAGCAAATCCTTTTAGATATTTCTAGTGATGTCCAAATATGTCATGCTTTTCAAGCTTTTTCGTTTCAAGAGTAATAGAAAATGTGTTCTGCAGAAAGTCTTCATAGGATAGCAGGTTTTTTGTGTTTTTCGCCTGGTAGTTAGTACTTTAAATTGAAAGTTTTTAAAGAAGACCAACAGGTTTTTTCTCTTTTCCAGTTTTTTTTACTAGTTTTTTCAACATTTAGTAGTTTTCCTTTTTTTTTTCGTCTGGGTTGGCTAAAGTTGAAATCGTATTGCTAATTTGGAACTTCGAAAAATTGTCGAATCAAAACAACACGAAATAACCTAGATTGTGAAAAAAGGCTTTTCGTTTAGCTGTTTTTTATAAGTATAAAAATACAGTTGAATTCAAATGTTGAACAAAGACTTCCAGGTATGACCTTGTCAATCGAATGTTTGTATCTGCATGAATATGTTCGTGTGTGTATGTCTGTGTAAATATCTCCATGTGTGTGCGTTCGTGTCTGGATGGCTCTGTGTGTGCTTATTAAAATGAAAGAATCGAAGGTAATGGATCATAGACGACTGACAAAGAAAGAGAAATTAGCATGGGTCGGACATTTTCTTTTATACAGGGTCTGTCCGCAAAGTAATAGGACTGAGTCAATTTAAAAACATTTATTGGCCCAATCGTTAAAATTCTTGAAAAACTTTCAAAATAGGCTCCTTCTGCGTCAATGCAGCGCTGCTAGCGCGATTTCCAAGAAGGTTTTACGGTATGCATTTTCCGGAATAGCCTTGAGAGCCGCGGTGCATGCTGCTTGGATCCCCTCGGTTGCCTCAAATTGCTTGCCTTTCATCGGCCTTTTCAGGCGAGCAAACAAAAATAAGTCCCAGGGGGACACATCTGGGGTCTAGGGTGCCTGCGGAAGCGTTGGGATGCCGGCCTTAGTCAGGTTCACGAAAAAGGTAGTGTCAGCCGGGGCGTTGTCGTGGCGCAACTTCCAGTGGGCTGCGATGTCTTGTCGGACCCGATTGACCCTCCGTTTGAGTCTCGTGAGCACTTCCACATCAAACTTGGGGTTGACGGTTTGTCCAGGAGGAACAAATTCATGGTGGACGAAAAAAGAGACTCGGAGAACTTTTGATGTCAAAAAAAGACAATGATCATCTTTTTTACTTTGGATTTGCTAATTCTTGCCTTTTTGGGCGAGGAGAAGCCGACGTGTGCCACTCGGAAGATTGCCTCTTTGTCTCGAGATCATACTCAAAGATCCAGGACTCGTCACCTGCGTGATTACGCTATTCAAAAATGGGGGGTCACTCTCACACATGTTGAACTTTTCTTGGCACACTTCTACTTGCCGAAATTTCTGGTCGTCAGTGAGCACTTTTGGGACCATCTTCGCGCACACCTTGCGCATGTTTAAATTCACCGTCACAATTTTATGAACGACAGATTTTGGCAAATTTAGCAGTTGGGCAATTAAACGAATACTTGGTTGACGGTCTGAGTTCTAAACTTTGCGAACACGAGTCACATTGTCGGTTTTTGTCAAAGTCGAAAGTCTTCATCAGCGACCTCTTCCCGGCCCTCCAAAAAGACCTGGTGCCACCAAACATATCATTTCTTGCTAAAGCAACATCTGGGTAAGCCTACATGGTCATATCAAACGTCTCTAGCAGATTTAGCGAGTTGCACACATGATTTAATCGCGTACCTCTGCTCTAACGAACGCTGCATTTTCGGTTTTCACCACTCACAGGAACACGTCACGCGAAAATGTCTGTCCTGATTCCACGTGCTTGGAGACAACTGATCAGCCGCTTGTTCCTTAGCTAGTAACGTCCTCTACCGAATCCAATCGGCGCAAGCACGCTCTGAAGTACAATTGCGGAAGAAGAAAATCTGTCCTATTACTTTCTGGACAAACCCTGTATACAACATTTTTTGTGGGACTAAGGGCTTTCTGTAATGAAAATAGGTTAAAAATTTAAGGCTTTACCTTTTTAAAAAGCTTGCTTTTCTGTAAGTTTTTTCAAAAAGTCTTATCAATATAAAAATGTATATTACCGAGGAGAAGCGTGTAACTTAAACAAAATAGGGATTGTATTATTAAACTCTAGTAATATAGCTATGACCATTTAAGACATTGGCTGGGAAACAAAAAAGAGAAA
>JAQQPU010013036.1:0-23295 GCA_029168905.1 Artemia sp. Kazakhstan ARC1039
AAAAAAAGGGAGAACTCCCGTTATTTGCTAAAATTGGGTTTGAACAGTCCCCTTTTCAAAGAATCTTCATCTCAAACCCCTCCCCCCAAGAAACACAGGAACCTTTTATACCTGAAAAGTGTTGTGGTGGTTTTTTCAAAGGATTACAATCATTGAATAAATGTAGCATATTGATGGAGGAGGAGATGCCCCCTCGAAAACGGATTCCACCCTAGGAGCCAGGAGCAAGCCTCTAGAGCCAGGGATGTCAGATGGCAAAGAGTCAGGGAATTATAAACTAACAGTGTAAAAAAGGGAGAATTACCATTATTTTCTAAGATCGGGGTTTCAACAGTCCCATTTTAGAAGAATCTTAGTCTCGGGCCCCTCTCCCCCAAGAAAGACTGGATTTTATTCTGCCTGAAAAATCTAAGGGTATGGCGTTTGAAAAATTATAATTTGGTGCATTATGCGGGCACCCCCAAGAAGTCAAGTTTGGTTAATGCTAATGAAATAAAATAGAATAGGATGAATATATAATAGTTAGTAATAGGATGAATATATAATAGAAACAAATTTGGGCTATATATTTGCATATTAGGGGGGGATAAATCATAGCAACTATTAAATACGTAACCTAACCTAGGTACCTTCTCCCCCCTAAACCCCAAAAAACAATCGTATAAATATTGTAATTCATTAAGAAACCACGGCTTTGCAATCATTTATCTATAGCGGTCTCTCGCAAATAACCCGTTTGACGGGTCTCGTGACTGGTTTCCTTGATACAGTCTATCGCGGTGCCCGCATAATACACCAGTACCTAATCGGTGAATATATTGGAATATTGAGGGTGAGGAGATTTCTCCTTGAAATTGGACCCTACCTTAGGAGCCAGGAGCCAGCCTCTGGAGGCAGGGATGTCATATGGAAGAGGGCAAGAAAGAATTTTAAACGAACTGGGCAAAAAAGAGAAAACTCCCACTAGTTTCTAAAGTCGTGGTTTCAACAGTCCCCTTGCTGAAGAACCCTTATCCCTGGAGCCCTTCTTCCAAGAAAACTAGACAGTTTTTTCTCCCTAAAAAAAGTTAGGGTAGGATTTTCGAAGAATTACAATCATTGAATATAGGGGCAATATTTAAGGAAAGGGGATTCTCCCTTAAGATGGGATCCTACCCTAGGAGCCAGAAGCCAGCCTCTGGAGCCAGGAATGCCATATGAAATAGGCCAGTAAATTTTAAACTAACTTTTCAAAAAAGGAACAACCCTTATTATTGTCTAAAATTTGGGTTTCAACAGTCCCTTTTTAGTAGAATCCCTGTCTTTCCCCCCTTCCCCCCAAGAAAAACTGGAATGTTTTCTTTGCCTAAAATGTTAGGGTAGGTCCTTCGAAGCATCACAATAATTAAATATATAGGGATAATGAGTAGGAGGAGAGGTCCCCTTGAAATTGGATCCTGCCCTAAGAGCCAGGATCCAGCTTATAGAGCCGTGGATGCCATATAGAATAGGGTCAGTGAATTTCAACTAACCTAGAAGGAGACTTTTTATTATTTTTTAAAATTGGGTTCCAACAGTCCCCTTTTAGAAGAATACTCGTTTCTGGCCCCTTCCTCCAAGAAAAGCTGGAATTTTTCCTCTGCCTGAAAATTGTTAGGGTAGGGTATTCAAAAAATTACAATAATTGAATTTATGGAGGATATTGAGGGGGAGGAGATTTCCCCTCGAGATTGGACCGAAGACGTGCTGAAAAATTTGAAAAGGAGTGTAGTAAAAATACAATTTTTCCGATCATTCTTTCTCCATAGGAGAAACACACAACCTTCTCCACTTGAGGACCAGACTTCTGTCCGACTAATATTATATAAAGTCAAATGGTAGCCTTGTTGCACCTACACTGCCCAGAATAACGTCTCCCTTCAGGAGAATTTTATAGTTTTCTTCCCTTAGTTGATAACGGAGGCAAATTGAACATTTATATTTACTTTTACAAAAAGTTCATAGCCCCTGTATTTTCTAAAAGCAGGTGTTAACGTTCAATGGACTTCATAGTTCGTTAATCCCAGTGTTCTATGGAAAACTAAGTTGGGCGGAAACTGGGGCCCCAACTATGAATTACCTAGTCCCCAAGTTTGGCTCTTATAACCAATATTTGACTAAATAAACCCTCGCCTAGAAAACACAGAGTTGCTAGAGATTAATAGGAAAAATGCTGACCCCCCAAGATTGGACCAAAGAGACAAACGTGATAAATTGAAAAAGTTCTGCCCAAACTGTACTTTCTTACGTTTTTTTATCCCCTAAATGAAAAGCTAAAATACAAAATTAATTCCTCTTGCAGCGAAAATTTTTGCAGAACAGACCTTGAATATCAATTATTCTCTGAAGTGATCCATGAAATGTTGTCTTTCCCCTTAATCTTAATATTATGCGGTTTTCTTTTTCCCTCACAAGTTATGTTGGCAGTAAATTATTTGGCAACACGGAATTGGCAGTGTTTGCTTTTTCTATTTTTCATTACCCTATTTTTTAAAGATTTATTATCCTTCTGCTTTTGTTTTTTAAGTTCCATTCTTATTTTCCCGCTTTGTTGCTGGGAAACAAAACAGGGCTGTAAAAGCGTCATATATAGCTAAACTAGTTGGAATTAAACAATTAATTAAATTGGCAGTCATGAAACAGTTCGTGGTAACGAACTGTGTAAGGAGCGACCCGGCTCAAAACTAACCGAAAATCTAAAAAACGAAATTTTGATAGCAAAAGATATATCAAAGAATTGGCTTATTATGCTGATTTCAAATGTACAAGTTTCATTAAGTTTAAGTCTTACTTATTAAAGGCTACGAGCCTGAGAAAAATTGCCTGATTTTTGAAGAAAGAGGAATATACCCCCAAAAAGTCATATAATCTTGATGAAAATCATACCATCAGGTTCAGCGCATCAGAAAACCCTATTGTAGAGGTTTCTAGCTTCTATCTGCAAAAATGTGGAATTTTGCAAAAGATGCGTATTTATTTGTTTTTTTTCCCCAGGGATGATCGTATTCACCCAGTTGTCCTAGAATTTCGTGAGAGGGCTCCTTCGAACAGAAATTAATAGTTCTTGTGTTAATTTTTAGTGACCAAAGAGATTGGAGGGTAAGTAGGCCCCCTCCCCCGTTCCTTTTTTCCCAAAATCGCCCGATAAAAATTTTTAGATAGTCATTTTGTTCATCACAATTGAAAGGCCCGAGAGCTATGCTTTTGGATGTAAACTGACCCCCCCCCCCACATACCCAGGGGAAAGGTTTTTAAGTTATAAAATTTCCCCATTTTTTATGCATATGTATTTGTTATTGGGAATTATGTATACATTTTCGTATGGGGGGGGCAATTTTCTGCTGGGGGGTTTTCCACGGGGGAATTTCTCATAGGGAGGGAAGTTGCCGGGGGTGAACTTGTCAGGGGATATTATACACTTGGGGAATTTGCCAGAATTCCTAAACAAAATTATTTTTATGTGTCTTTTCCGTCTCATTTTACGCGTGGAGTTGTTAAGGGTTATTGTCAGGTGTAATTTTTACCGGGATTGAATTGTCTAGAGAATATTTCCGTAGAGAGTGGGATTTCTCCGTAGAGATGGGCCAGATATCCTGGCATTATTTAGAAAACGATTAAAAATCAAATAAAAAAACTAGTTTTTTCAACCGAAAGTAAGGAGCAACATTAAAACGAACAGAAATTATTAAGTATATGAAGAGGATTGCTCCATCCTCAACACCTCGCTCTTTAAGCTAGAGTTTGAATTTTGTCTCAATTCTTTAAAAACGACTCCTGAAATACAAGGGTCGTTTAATTAGAACAATAAGGAGCTTTTTTTAAAAGTACTAAAAACATTAGCGTAAAGAGCGAGGTTTTGAGGCAGGGCAATCCCTTTTATATAAATAGCGAATATATACCCTTCATATATGTAATAATTTCTGTTCATTTTAAGTGTTAATGTTGCTTTTTATTTTCAGATGAAAAAACTTGCTTTTTTACTTAATACATTATATGTCCAACAGCGTTCATAGGATAATCCAAGGGAAAGCTGTTTGTTGTTTCTTTTCAATTTTTTGCAATGAGAATATAAAAACGCCATTTTTCAAAAACCTACAAAAATGTTTTTTCAAAATCTATAGGTAGGGGAGACAATATTGTTGTTTTTTCAACTTTTTAATGGAAATATCCAAAAAAAGCCATTTTTCAATGAAAATCCTAACAAACTTTGAGATCTAGGGAGGATGGACATAAATCTTCAGAGAGTAAAATTACCCTCCCCTTAGTGTTGCCAACATATCCGACGGCACCCGTAGGATAATTCAAGGGGAGCTGTTTGTTGCTAGTTGTTTTTTTTGTATTTTTTTTCATTTTTTTCAATGAATATATCAAGAAAAGCCATTTTTCGAAACACTTTGAAAACTATTTTACAAAATTGATAGGGGTGGGTTTCCTTTCAATGAAAATACTCCCAAAAAATCATTTTTCGGTTAAAATACCTAAAAAGGGTGTTTTTTTTAATGTAAGTGGAGGACAAAATCTTCAGGGGACAAAGTTGTCCTCCCCCTTAGTGTTGCCAAGTATCCATCGGCACCCAAAGGTTAATCTAAGGGGAAGCTGCCCGAGAGCATTAAAAACAATTCGTCACCGGAACGCCAAAAGGTCATATCCAACATTTTTAGACTTCTGAGATAATTGCCAAATATCATTTGACAAGCTGATCTCAATGGCAACATCAGTAGAGACATCTAGATCAGGGGGATCAAGGTGTGATTGAACATACATTACCCTGTTGATCCTCTCTTTGAGAAAAGCTTGGCAAACGGTTTTTGGCAATTGTCTCAGAAGTCTGAAAATGTCAGATACAACCTTTAGGCGTTATAGCGACGTTATTACAGCGTAACTATCTAACATTAATTGAACTGCTAGCTAACAAAAGTACCTAACATTAATTAAACTTCTATGTTAATTGAAAAACTGATATCTTATTCTTTTCATTATATGACTTTTTTCGCAAAGACTTTTCTTGTTAGAAATCCCGAAAACTCAGCCCTAAGAAAACTGTTCAGAAATATTTGGAAACTATTGACACTTGCGCCAGCTGCGGGGTGGAGGTACATTTCCCCCTCTAGATTTCCCCAAACATTTCGAAAAAACAAATTTATGCCCCTAGATTTTGAAAAATTCAACCCCACCCATAAAACTGAAATTTATGTTTTAGCTTCACCACCCATACGTCCACAAGGACTTAGTTTTAGAGGACGGATGACTATTTTTTTTTCTTGGAAGGTTTGGATGTCACAAAAATATACAAACACAACGCCACCAATTAGTTGGAAAGGATAGAAAGACAATCACCATCCTAGACATTGAGAAATACTTTTTTTATGTTTTGATTGCAAAAAATCATAAACACTGAATTTCCCCCCTCCCCCTTAGGTTTAAAAAGTTTTTATTTTAATCCTTTTCCCCCTCATTTTCGAGATTTGGCTCCCCTGTACAAACCCTCAAACATCTCGAATTTTCCTTTGGGTGACTAGTCTTAGGAATGATAGGATATTTATTTCAAAAAATTAGCTATAGCAATCCCAGAAGGGTGAAATCCATATTTCAAAAGCATAGTCAAAAACAAAAGTCCAAAACATTTTGACAGAAGTCAAAAAACAAAAGTAAAAAACATAGTCAAAAACAAAAGTCAAAAACAAAGGCAAAGACAAAAACAAACAAAAACTGGTCAGCTGGAAAAAAAACAAACAAAAAACAATTGGACATAAAAAAGGGTTGTACAAACCCTTACATTGTCTGAGTATTCCTAAGGAAAGTAGTCTCGGGTTTGGGAATCCCCCCTATCTCCTCTGCGTTCAGGAACGTTCAGTCCTACATTTTATAACAGCCCGATTTCAGTATCCTCAGAGGGGGCACCAGCTTTAATAAGTCATTTACACCAGGAGGCACTTGCCAAGGGTGGCGAAACTGTGCCAAGTGTTCAAGGACTGTACCAAGCGTGGGGGGATTCTCTGGCACACAAAGCGCTCAAAGATATACACCGGGTGGTGTAAAGTGGGCAACCCCTCAATATCCTCTTCACATTTCTACTTTTTCGTGCTTTCCCTTTCGATGAACAGCAAACAGAACTTCATGTTTACGGTCTGCCAAATGTCTTCTAGAAAGATTTTTAATTAATGCTTTCTTGTCCAGATACATTAATTATGATCCTCCGTTAAGTGCTTTAAACATAAAAATTCTTTCGAATATTATTTATGCCAAAGTTATAAATGAGAATTATATAGACCAAACCAGACTAGCAATTTTTTGTAAACATTCAGATTAACACTAAAAAGAAAATAAGAGGAAAAACTAATATTTTTTTTTGTATGTATACTTTTTTATTATTAAGCTAAAAGATTTTATTAGAAGTGACATTAACGAATCGACTTTAAGAAAAAGATTTATTTTTAATATTTGCTTTTCGTGTGACACTACAAGGTTGCTAACATGGCTTGCTCTGCCATCAAGGGGGCACCCACTTTCGGAAACCATATACACCAGGGGGTGCGCGTCTAGCGTGGCACGTTAGAAAAGGCGCAAAGCATGCAGGAAGCAGTGTCAGGCGTGGTGGAACCGTGCGGCACAAGTGGCGTTCTGAGATGTACATCAGGTGACGGAAAGTGGGCACCCCCTCGTCTGCCGTAGGTTCCAATCAGCCATTTAATATTTCATGCAGCCCAAATTTCTGAAAAAATCACATTTTGGTCATCATCTTTTACAAACATCAATGAGGGTTTCTTCATAGGCTTACTCGTTCAATTGTAACACTACGGTGGCTGCATATGCATACATGGACACGTGCACAAAGATGGATAAAATGGGAAATTTCCTCTGGGAAAATTGGCAAAAATAAATTTTCAACCTTTTCTTAAGCTTCCTCCGTTTAAAAAAAAATCATCCGATGCGCAATAGGCTTTATTCCTGTCTGCGCCTATAATAAGTAGGCTTATAAGAGCATCTTCGTGGATAAGGAAGCATCAGGAAAGTTTTTTCCTATATAGAGGGGTCTTAAAAAAAAAAAAAAAAAAAAAAAAAAAAAAAAAAAAAAAAAAAAAAAACAGACTTTCGAGCACAAACATCATGATTGTCACACAATTTCGTAAGCGATTATTTTTCAAAATTTACTTGGGGTGGGTCCTTTTTTCCAGTGTTATGGGAAAATACCCTTTACATCCGCCACATACATTAGGTATGCAGAAGTGCTCAGGGAAAAACTTTTTACGTGGATTGGCCAGAATATTCGTATATTGAGGGAAGGACTAGTCCTGTCCTTAGTAGGGGCTTATTTAGCATCAGATATCCATATTTTTGTGGATAGTAGGTATATTTTATAAAAAAAAGAAAATTCCCAGGAGAGTTCTCAGGCACATGTATGCATAAACATCTTAGGGGAATTGTCAGAGTTTCATTAAAACTTACTATTTTTGGATTTTAAAAATACACCTCACTTTATGGTTGGTAAGACCATAGCAGGGTTTATACGGTCATGATGTATGATTAGCCTCGGGGGAAGGTGCATATCATCCGGAAATTTAGGCTGGAGTAAAGGAACGTTGAAATAAAATTTTACAAATATCCGATTTTGAATTAGAATGCATTCCTACATCTAGTCCCCCCTAAATAAAAAGATTCTAAGACTGCTGAGCCTATGGACAGATTTATTGGGAAAAGACAAGCTTATGGTGACAAAATTACCTACCAAATATACACAACAAGCTTTGACTATATTACTCAAATCACAATAACTTAAAAAAAAAACAATACGGCAACGACAATGCCATGAGCCCTCCTCCCCATTCTTCAACTGTAAAAAATATGAGAAAGGTAGAAAATCTATGAGAAAATTACAACCTTTTCTTGCGGTTTAACGTTCCCTATAGAAAAGGTAAGAAATTGAGGAGGAAATCTACAGAGTAGGGGTGCCAACTAGGAGGGGGGAAAGAGAGAAAACACTCACACTAAATCTTGAAAAAAGTGGTATTGCCATTGAAAAAAAAATCGAAAAGACTAAAATACCCCCCTCCTACATTTTAAAAATATATTTTTTATCTTCATTTAAAAAAAATACCTCTCCCCCCTACTTCCTCATAAATTTGCGCCCGTGCTACAAAGTTAAAATTTTTGAAAGGACCGAGCCTAAAGACACACTCAGCATGCGTGCCCAAAACTTTCTTTTTTTAAAACTTCGTTTTGTTATAACTACAGGCTTCTTTTATAATGCGAATTTGGTTTCCCTGCCTAAGTATAAGCCTAAGGCATAATAATACAGACCTAAACAAAGTCAGGTTTTCATTAATCGATCACCTTGGATGACAGAGACGCCTTCCCTAAATGGCAAATACATGATTAATAGTATACGCCTAGTGATAAAATTGGCCAATCAATGCTCAAAAGAAACCCCCCAGATCTTCCTAAAAGGTCTACCAACCTACATGGTTTATTATTTCTATATTTTTCTCAGAAATTTTATCAGAGTTGTTCAAATGGCGTAAATTGTGTGGGAAGGGCAGAGGCGTTGAGCAGAGTAATATTTAGTCAAGTTGGAATGTACTTGGAAATAAACTTGAAATGAAATATAAATGTTAAAATACCTCCTATTTAAAACAAAGATTCACACCAAATTTTTAGCATTTACAATGTAGCATTCACGAACATTGTTCAGACTTGACAAAAGAATGTTTTTATTTTTTCTTTGGGGGGGGGGGGGAGTGCATTGCAAAAAACTTTAAGAAACGCATCAATAATTGATTTATATTCATTTTTGCTACATTTTTACGGGTTCCATTGTAACTGAACCCCCGTTTAACTGAACACTAAGCAACTGAACCCCTGTAACTGAACCACCGTGTAACTGGACCACCGTGCAACTGAACCCCCGTATAACCGAACCCACGCAACTGAACCCCGTGCAACTGAACCCCCGTCCAACTGAACCCTCGTGCAACTGAACCCACTTGCTACTGAACCCTCATGCAACTGTACCCCCTTTAACTGAATCCTCGTGCAACTCAACCCCATTTAACTAAACCCCCGTGTAACTGAACCCCCGTGCAACTGAACCACCGTGCAAATGAACCTCCTTGCAACTGAAACCCCGTGCAACTGAACCCTCGTGCTACTGAACCCTCATGCAAGTGAACCCCCTTTAACTGAACCCTCGTGTAACTCAACCCCCGTGCAACTCAACCTTATTTAACTAAACCCCCGTGTAACTGAACCCCATGTAACAGTAACTGTGTGTAACAATGTAACTGTGTGTTAACAGAACACAACTGATGAGCGAAAAGTGATGAAATAGAGGGGTAATACCGAACTCTCAGCAACCATTCTTGGGAGACATCTGCCAGTTTATAAATGACCATGGAATTCCTGTGTTGTTTTAAAGTCACTTTTCTGTGAATAGGCAGCGTGGCGGCAGAGTGCACCTGACGACGATAACTCCCATCAGTCCAGTTTTAGTCAGGAAAATATTACTCAGGGATAATTTATTGCTCCCGCTAGCATTATGTGCTTCTAGGTCCGGGCCTAGGAACCTAGTGGTAAATCCAGACCTGAGCGTGCACATATTTCCTTTTGGTGAATTGACTTTCCCTTTAAGCACTCTCTGAAAGTTCCAACTTAATACACGAATCCCTTTTTGAGATATGTCATTTTGAAAATCTGTATGCACATAGTGTCTTTTGATTTAGTTCAAGTTCCACCTCAACTATCTCATTCTGTCAAATTTTCAACTTGATATGCGTAGCCTTAATAGTGCTAGTTTAATAGTAGCAGAGGTCGTAGCCTAGTAGGAGCAGTAGAAGTAATAATAGTGTTGAATTAGTAGTGGTAATAGCAGTATTAATAGCAGTATTAGCAGGTAGATGCCCTAGAAGTTTCATCTTAATACGCTAAGCTATTCCAAAAAAAAATAGCTGATACACCTGTATCAGCAATCCGTATGTTATTGCAAGTTACCAATTGTTAAAATTTAAGGTTTTTATAGAAGGGATGATCGTAAAAACTTTGAAGGAGGCTCATTCGATTGGGAATTGAAAGTTCAAGTTTAATTTCGAAGATCTGGGGTAAGGACTGTAAGTTAAGCTAGTTGCTCATTGCTAATACATAAAGTTTTTGTAGAAAAAAATTTGTATGAACTTTAGGGGGGGGGCATTCGATTGGAAATCAAAATTTCCAGTGCACTTTTTCAGAGTTAAAAGTGATCGGAGGGCTTCCACCCCACATTCTATTTTTCCCCCAAATACATCCGATCTAAATTTTGGGACGGCCATTTTATTTAAAACAATTTAAACGTTAAATAACTATATACTATACTATAGTTAAATAACTATGGTTCATAACCCTATTGTGTTTTACCCAATGTAAGCACGGTGGTTGAGTTGCACGAGGGTTCAGTTGCACGGTGGTTCAGTTACACAAGGGTTTTGTAGTACGATGGTTCAGTTACACGAGGTTTCAGTTGCACGGTGGTTCAGTTGCATGGTGGTTCAGTTATACGGTGGTTCAGTTGCACGGGGGTTCAGTTACACGGGGGTTTAGTTACAAGGGGGTTTAGTTACATGGGGGTTCAGTTAAATGGGTTGAGTTGCACGGGGGTTTAGTTACACGAGGGTTTAGTTAAATGGGGTCCAGTTGCCCGGTGGTTCAGTTGCACGGGGGTTCAGTTACACGATGGTTCAGTTACAGGGGTTCAGTTGCTTGGGGTTCAGTTACACGCACACAGTTTTACGAGTCAGACAAACATTTCGGGGGGGGGGGTCTTCAAACCCGTTACCCCCAGGATATGGCATTGGTGGAGGGCGAGGCACTGTAATCCAAATTTATGATTTTTTACTATTGGGTCCCGCCCCCCTAAAACAAAAGTTTTTGCATAGGTGCCTGGCCCAAAGATCTTGCAGACAAATCCTATCAATCCAAAAGAATCGATGATCTTGCATAGCATTCGCCCAGATAAAAGAAAAGGACTCTATTTTAGAACCGCAAAATTTTAGTTTAAAATAAATGACATCTACATAGTTACTTAAACTATATGTTATCGGTCTTTGATGTTGCTTTTTACCTGGACAATGGCAAAAAAAATTGCATGATTCCTCACAAGTTGAACCTTCTCAAAAGTATAATTTCGCTCTGTCAAGAGGTCACACACCGTCAGTCGTAAATCCCCATCCTATTAAGCTGCCTTCTACGCGGCTTTCCAGGCCGTTTTACGTTTCAGCAGAAGAAGGAAAGGATTTCACTTGAAATTAGGCCCAAATAACCCCTTTTAGAAATTCGATTATGTTTGCCCGTTGTTTGGGCAAAGCCCTGGAGTAGGACCATGAGTAATTTGAGAATGTGACTACTTCTCAGCCCCACCCTGTAGAAGAAAGGGAAAAAAGTAGATATATCATACGATCAAAAAGTTCATGGTAACGAACTGTAAGAAAGAAGTATAATGCGGCTCAATAGTAACCAAAAGTCTAGGAAACAAAACTGAATTTTGATGCTGATACAGAAATCATTAAGATTAAGGTTACTCATCAAAGGCTAAAAGCCTGAGAGAATTTGCTCATTTTTTGGAAAAGGGGAGAAACACTCCCAAAAGTAGTCATAATGAAAACCACATCATTAGACTAAGCGTATTAAAGAACACTACTGATGAAATTTCAAGTTCCTATGTACAAAAAGGTGGAATTTTGCATTTTTTGCCAGAAGAAAGATTACTGATGCATGTTTATTTGGCTTTTTTTTGTATGTTTTCTCCAGGGGTGAATGTATCGAACCAATATACCGGAAGAAGGCTCAGATGATCGTAAATCAAAAGTCCTAGTGCTCTTTTTAAGTGACCTTGGAAGGATGGGAGGCAGCTAGCCCTCTTCCCACGACCCTTTTTTCTCCAATGTCGTCCGATCAAAAGTTTGAAATAACCATTTGGTTCAGCAAAGTTGAAAGATTTAACAACTATGCCTTTGGGAATAATATGATTTCCTGCAGCCCCTGGGGAAAGAGCTGCAAATCACAAAATTTACCCAATTTTTACATATAAACTTTTTAGCGAGGATGAAACTGTCTGGAGGGAATTTCAAGGGGAGAAGGTATTTTACGTGGGAGGAGTTCCATGAAGTTCGTCACTGGGACTTGACGGAGGAGTTTCCAGTGAGGGGAGAGAACTTTTCATGAAGAAGGAGCCTGATTTACCGGCATTGTTTGAAAAAACAATCAGAAACTAAATAAAAAAAAAAAACAATTTTTTTCAACTGAAACTAAGGAGCAGCATTAAAACTCAAAACGAACAGAAATTATTCTGTATATGAAGGGATTGTCCACTCCTCAATACCTTGCTCTTTACCCTAAAGTTTGACTGTTTGTCCCAATCTCTTAAGAACAACTCCTGAAACACAAGGGCCGTTTAATTAGAATAAGAAACTTTTTTAAAAGTGTCAAAAAACTTTAGATTGAAGAGCAAGATATTGAGGAAACTTCAAAGGCAACCAACTTCAGAAAAAAAAAAAAAATCAAAATAGGGTCATAAACAGAAACAATATCCAAGGTTCTCAGACATAAGCATCAGTAAGACCATTTATTTGAGATTAATTTAAAAGATTTTCCCACAAAACAAGTTTTTCAAAGAAAATTAAAGAGCTCCATTAAACCAAAATGAGCAGAAATAGAGTCAAATAGTCTTTCAATCGTAAAACTACCACAGATCACCATCAACAAATAAATGAAACATAAAACTAACAGAAATGACAATAAATAACCCAGTCAAAGTCAAAACGAGCAAAAAATAACATGAGTAAGAGATTAAAATCCCCCATGCCTTCTCAAGAACAGGACCTAATTTGTATTTTACTAAAAAAAATATAAAATAAAACTAAAAAAAAAAAAAAAAAAAAAAAAAAAAGACCATGGATTATCAGTTTAATATACATAATTATACTGATATTTAATCCTTAAACTTTTTAATATTTTTTATTTATTTAAGTAAAAAATGAAACAATTTAAAATGTATTTTGTTTGTATAACCATTTTTAATAAACAGGTTTTATTACTATTTATTAACTTTAAATTTTCATTTATCTCTCTAATTAGAGAAAAGAACAAGTCTAAAATGCATCTCCCTTCCCAAAATAATTTATCTGATTGTTTATTGATTGTTTGTTTAAATTAAATTTTTATTTAAAATTAGTTCTTCACTGTTGTAAGTTTAACTATTTATAGCCTACTTTTCACATATTTAATTGAAAACAATCTGAAGAGTTTTATCATAGGATTGTTATTATATTCATAGGAATTTTAGGGAAAAGACAATTTTTCCAATTTCTGGAGGGAAGGGGCTTATTCATAACCCCCGACTAGATTTCGCATTAATAAAAAAAGGCTATCAGTTTAGTAGTCCCACTCTCGTGCAGGAAATTCTATAAAATTTTGGAAACAACTTTTGAAAAATACTAAAATACTTACTTGTAACATTCTTAAATGCGGACCATTAAACTTTATCCCCCCCCCTCCTCAGTCCATGTGAACAAATATAGAGCCTAAATTATATATACTCAATGAATTTTCTTTTCTCCCCGCCCCTTGTTTACCATTTGCCTTTAAATTAACAAGAAGAAAAGAGTCGCGCTAATGAAAAATTTTTGAGTGTATATAATTTTTGCTCCAAATTTGACCATCAGGAGGGGGGAGGTAAACTTTATCAGTCCACATCAATGAATTATATTTTCCTCAATTTTATAGTGTTTCCTTGTGGAGAGCGAAACTACTAACCTGGTATGTCTTTTTTTATGTGTTATTTCATAGGCACCATGATTCAATCCAAGTCTCACCCACGCTTTGATTGACGTTACGACAAAAGGGTAGGAATTGGATAGAAAAAAAAATAGGCTACAATTCAATTTCCCATTCAATGTTCAGTAAATTTTTCGCAGATCATATTATTGACTTACAAATAAAGTAAACATACCACTCGATGCCATTTTGTATGCTCTTTCCAAATATAATAATCATTTCTGTCGGAATTGAGTTTACCCCCCTCCCCCTATATATACCAATTCAGGGTATATATTTGCACATTAGAGGGGTGAGGGTAAAGTTTAAACTTACCTCCCATTTATATCAGAAATAAAATTTAACCCCCCTCCCCTAATGTGCAAATATATACCCTGAATTGGTATATATAGGGTTGGGGGGTAAAATTCATTTCCGACAAAAATGATTATTATATTTGGAAAGAGCATAAAAAAGGCATCGAGTGGTATGTTTACTTTATTCGTAAGTCAATAATATGATTTGCCAAAAATTTACCCAAAGTTCCCTCTAAATATAATAATTAACGTCGTCATAATTGCATCTCAGCCCCCCCCCTCTTCCTCACGCATTGGGGACAGATTATTGCCCTCGGATCTTTAAAAAATAAATTCGTTTTTTTGCCGATTGGGTTTATTTTGTATTATGAACCAACTGTTGGTAAGATACAAGCAAAAAGGATAATGGCAAATCCAGAATATCAATAAGTTTTTTTTTTATATAGCCAGGGGTTATATTTGGCTCGGTTAGGGAAAGGAAGCTGGGGCACAATTCGGCTGCCGTCAATCAAAAGGCGATATCTGACATGACGAGCGAAATTGAGATTTCTGCGTATGCCAAGTAAAGACACTCCGCTCTATCGGTTGGTCGAGTCAAAAACGTGATATCTACAAAAATAGCCAAGATATATGGTAGTTTTATTTGGCGTTATCCGGAAAACTTGTATTCTCTTGTGACTCAAAATGCGATATCTACACTGCAGATATCGTCTTTTAGATCTTTGCTTTTACTTCCAGTGCAAGAGCAGATATCGCCAAATAAGGCCAACCTTTCATCACATTCAAGGCTATGTAGAAGAAAAGATTCCGTAAAACTGAAGAGCAGAATCATGGCAATTTCACACGGCATGGCCGTGGCAATTTCTTGTTGAAAGAGGCCCTTAAGATGGCGAGAGAAAGGTAAGGGTAAATGGCTTGTTAGGCCTGTGTACCTGTAAAAGGAATTATTTTGAAATTTGTAGAGATTTGACACCGGCAAGGGAATCAGCAGTAGTAGGATAGGTCAGTTTAAGTTTCTAGTTTGCAATTCTGATGCAGGTTTTTCGTCATAGCTGTTCTGGGGGTTCGTTTTGCAGATGGTTTGCTGTTGTCAGACCACATTATTGCTTGTTTGGCAAATGTTTTGTGTATTTTTATTTCTTCAGCAGTGTAAGCTACTATACATTTTGAGGCTATTTAAGAAGAACCTGAACTCTGTTAAAATCTGACGAAAACAGGATCTTTCCCAGTCAGGGCCACTAGCTGTTTATGGGGTAGAGTACCCACTATTTTGGGGTACTCCAGGGATGCATGTCCTGTGCATGTCCACAGTCAGGGATGGCACTTTAAATGGATTTTTTTTCTTTTACGTGTTAAAATGTAATAAATAACAAAAGCGTTTTATCCAGTTTTGGCCTCGAAAACATTTATGACTGAGGTATATACTTTACATGTAAAAATTTAATGTAAAAAATCATATTTTACATGTAAACGTTACGTTACATTTTTTTTTTTTTTACATTGCCAACCCCTGTCCACACTAGAAGCAATCAATGCATGTCTGCAGCACTCAGGCAGTATCTATATATTTGGGGATCTGTCTCCTGTCATGACTCTGCGCTCTCAAATAAAATCTGACATTGTATCCGTCCGGGTCAAATAATTGAATCATTAGAAACAAGACAAAACTAGCCTTCAGTCGGGAAAACCATTCGAATCCACCGTTTTTGCAATTTGTACCTTCAAAAACTCTCGCGGACCCATGGCTGTGCTGAGATCTGGCTGATGGCTGCTCGACTAGGTGTTAATCCGGTATGCAATCCCTTCCCTTCCAAAATCTGACCCATGGTCCAAAAAGTTTCGGGACCCCTCTGCTTTACGCTGTTTGTTCTTTGTATTTTCTGCTGATAATTTTTTTTTTCAGGGAAACAGCTCAAAACAATGCGCAAAGTAGCTCAAAACAGCTCAAAAGAGACACAAACAATGAGATGGCAACAAAGATGCACGCTTACAGCAGTGAAATGGCGACAGCAGATATGCATGCGGATAACAGGGAAGCAACTCCTGTTGTTGTGTCCCAAAAACAAAGAATCATCAGAATTGTTCCCAAAGAAACAGTGATACCAAAAGAAATACCCTAAAGTGGAATATTCTCAAGCCATCCATCACCACAAAAAGTTTCAGTAGACCAAACAGATGCTCCACCTGAATTAGAGAGCATACAGTTTATCAAATACTGGCTGGAAAAAGTTGAGACTGAGAACATTGGAGTAAACTATGATATGGGGACAGAAATGCGTGCGGAAAACAATGAGACCGCTACAGAAGATATGTATGCGGATATGAGTGAGTTTAGTGAAAGAGACGGTGGAATAGTTTTAGACTTGTCCACTCAATCTAACCGTCATGCAGCTAGTAACGAAGATACCAGACAAAGCCTACATAAAAATTTACTTGATTCAGACGATGACTTGGAGACCAACAACTCAGCAAGTGAGTATCAGCCAGATGGAGAATCAGAAGATTCTGATTCTACAGGCGCTAGTGTTCGAAGAGCAGCAAGACAAAGTACTGATGTACAAGGCGAGCTTATCTCATTATTACCTGAGAGTGAAGTCTCTATCGCCAGTGTTGAACGACAAGAAAAACTAGATGTTGAAGAACCTGCTTTTGTGACAAAAAAGAAGACACAAGTCTTAGAAAAAAGGAGAAAGCAGATTGAAAAGAAAAGGCAAAAACATCCATTCATAGAGAATGGGTGCAACCCTGAAAAGTGTAAGAAAAAGTGCAAAGAATTTGCAATTGATCAGAGGAGATAGATCTATGACAAGTTTCAAGAATTAAGCCAGGGAGAAAGAATTGCATACATCAAGTCGTTTTTGTTAGTGACGCGCAAAAAAAGAATCACCGTGAAAGACTCGAAACGTACAAAATGTAGAGACTACAGTTTCGTGTATCGCCTACCTATTGCTGCTGGAGAACTCTCGTTGGTAGTGTGCCAAAAGACGTTTCTTTCAACTTTGGGTTACACCAGTCCGAAAGTCATCGAGGTAATATCAAGAAAGCTAAAGACCGAGGGCGTTGGATTTTCCCCTTCAGAAAAAAGAGGAGGTGCTAGAAAGGTGGATGTGGACCGCGAAGCTATTCGTATGCATATAGAATCGTTCAAGCCGTGTCAGCCCCACTACAGGAGGTATAACAGTCCGTATGTGAGATATATCCCAAGAGATATTACGTTTGAAGCTATGTTTATTGACTTTCAAGAAAAGTTTCCCGAGCAGCGTTGTAGTCAGAGTTCTTACCTTCGAGTTTTGCAAGAAATGAACATATCAAACAAGATGCCAAGGTCAGATGTATGTGAAATCTGTGACTTGTTCAAAATAAAGGAATCCAGGCAAGGTGTGTCAGACGAAGAAAGGGAGAAGCAACAGGAGCATAGAAACCAGGCAGAAAAAGCTAGGCGAGAACTTGACAAAGATGCTGATCACGCACACGGCGAGGAGAAGGCAGTGTTTACAGTTGATATGCAAAAAGTCCTAATTCTTCCAATACAGCCAGCAGTTAAAGAATCGCATTTCACAAGCAGGCTAGTGTGTTTCAATGAAACTTTTGTTCCACCGCTTTCTAGTGCTCGCACCGGCTCGTCACCAAAAGTGGCATACTGTGTAGTATGGCACGAAGCAACATATGGTAGAACCGGGGATGCTGTCGCCTCTGCTTTTTTTGGTCTTGTGGATGAGTTACGGGATACAAAAGAATTTACATTCTGGGCCGATAACTGCTCGTCACAGAACAAGAACTGGATAATCTTTTCCATGTTTGTGCGCATTGTAAACGAATCATGGGGTCCAGAGAAGATCTCCATCAAGTTCCTGACAAAGGGACACACACACATGGCAGCTGACAGCTTGCATGGAGTGATAGAGAAGAAAATCCGCGCGAAGCTGGTTGTTGAGGACTTTCCCGAGTTGAAAAAGGTTATGCAGGATTCCAGACAAAATACCCGAGTTAAAGAGCTCCAAATAAGCGATTTCTACGAATGGAAGAATGAGAAGTCTGGGAAAAAGTCAGTTGATATTCAACTTAGAAAGATCGTACAGGCAAGTTTCATGAAGAAAGACTCGAAACTATATTATCGATATGATTTTGACGACGAACTGAAAGCTGTAGATTTTCTGACAGTGAAAGCCAAAAGTGCTCTAGGAAAAGGTTTGCCTAAGAAGCTGTCGGTCCCAAGGGGGATTTCAAGGGACAAAAAAAAAACAACATCCTGATGAAACTTGTACCCCACATTGCAGACACACGGAAAAAGTCTTTCTGGAAGAACATTCACACAGCCAACGTGCAAGACTTGGTTGACGAATTCGAGGGCTGTGAACCAGAAGACGAGTAAAAAAACGTAGACTTTTTTTCTTTTTTTTATAACATAAATGAATATCACCTTTATTACCTTTATAAAATTAAACGAATTCAATGTTGTGGAAACGCTTGTGCTGTAGTTTGACTTGATCTTAACGTATTCCTCTGAGATGCGCTTTTTCCCGCATTAGAAACGATCGAAGACCAAGACCAAACAACAGCCTGAAAACAAGGTTATTCTACATCATGACATAGCTGATGTTGCTGGAAAGCAAATACGCTTATTGGAAACTGCGTTTCGCTTTGATTTAAAGTCGTTTTGTAAAACGGTAATCTCGTTTTTCTTATATGGAATTTTACTGTGGCGCTCTTGCAGATACCGCCTTTTGTTGACAGGTTAAAAGGCGATATCTGCACTATCTTGAGAACGAAAAAGAATTGTCTAGTTTTTCCTTAACAAAAAAATTTGTCTTGCTCTGAAACCTAGATTTGATGTATTTGTTTGCAAAACAAGCACCTCCTATCATGTTTTCTAAGGCTTCAAACTTTTTTTGTTTTTTCGTTCTCCTGTAAAATCGAGTTTATGTCAGATATCGCCTTTTGATTGACGGCAGCCGAATTGCGACGACAGTGATTATTATATTGAGAAAGAGCAATGAATGGGGAATGAGCTGATGTTGCAAAAAATGAGCAATGAATGCTATATTTTTTTTTATTTGATTACTGCCCTATAAGTAATCTTAACCTTAGATTTTAATAAATTATTTGAAAGTTCGACTATTGGAACGGTTCATTTTTTCCATTCATTTATTTCACAAGGTCTGCCGTAGAAAAAACAAAGGTACAACTGCGTTATACCCACTCTTTTATAATCTCAAACTCAAGACGCGTTGAAGAAACCCGTTTCTACGGCATGATTCAATACACTGCTGTTGATGTATAGCGTGGTTGAATTGCATATACGATATTTAAAGTGTTGTTTTTTGGGTTAATTTAGGGGGGGGGGGGAAGGTACCTAGGTTAGGTTACGTATTTAATATATGCTAAGCTTTGCCCCCACCCCCACCCTAATGTGCAAATATATAGCCCAAATGGTAAAGTTCTACCAAATCATATTATTGAGTTAGGAATAAAGTGAATTCATTTCTATCGGAAATGAATTTCAGTCCCCCCCCCCCTATATACCTAACCCAACCTAACCTAACCCTAAATTGGCATATATAGGGGGGGGGGGCTGAAATTCATTTCCGATAGAAATGATTATTATATTCATAATCAGCATAAAAGAGGCATCGAATGGTGTATTCACTTTATTCCTAACTCAATAGGCTAATATGATTTGGTAGAGCTTTACCGCCCAAATTTGTTTCTAACCTATTCTATATTCATCCTATTTTATTTCATTAGCACTAACCAAACTAGCAGTATATAAAAGTGGGTATAACGCAGAAATACCAAAAAAAAATTAAAAACGACAAAATTGCCCCCCTCCCCACTAGATTATGAAAAATGGATTTTAACTCCATCCCTAAAAAAATCCTAATCTGTCACCGCTTATCAGCAAAATCTTTCATGTAGCTTAGAACTGAATCTAGCCAATAAGGGGGAGCGGAATTGTCACAGCAACGCATTATATTTTAGACCCTGTTAAGTGGGGAATAGAATGGCACTATTCTTTAGTTATTAGTGTTCTGTTTAGAAGAGGCCAAGCACAAGACACATCGCACTCTCAAAATTCACTAGGCTACAGTATGCCTAACCATTCAATAATGTTAAAACCATAAATTTGTTATTTCTTTCCCTTAGATATCAATTTTAAGATCTTGGCCCTCTCCGACGGGTTAGTTCTAATTTTTTTTAAAGCAGGGAAGTCTTTTTTTTCTAGGGATATTTTAACAACCCCTAAAAATATATCATCGGAATCAAAATTATTTTCATTACAAGCAAATATAAGCAAAATAAGCTCACCTCACGTTTATCATAAAAAAAAATTCAGAGTATCCATTTTTGTACATTACTTCACTACAATCTTTAATGCTATTTAATTAAATGTTAAACAAACAATTAATTAATTATTTTAAATAATAGAAAACTCGATTCATCAAACAGGAAGTAATAGACTGAAATTCAGACAAGAAACTGAGCTATAATAAAAATCGAGTCGGCATTCTATGCCTGTTATGACGGGAAAACGCTTCAAGAGCGCATGCCTACAATAATCGCTTTTTTCTCTCTTTTTTTGAAACCGTCTTAGTAACAAAGGAGTCTATCTAAAAGATAGAGCTAAAAAGTCGATTATTTTTTTAATTTTAGAAATGAAAGTAAGTAGAAATGAGAGTAAAGAGTGATATTTAAACAAACATGAATTAGCACAAATAAAGGTAGTGTTGTTGTTGATGCCCCTCAGACTTCTCTCTTTTTTTTGAAACCATTTTAGTAAAAAGGAATCTACCTGAAAGATGGAGTTAAAGAATTAATTATTTTTAGAAATGAAAGTACAGAGCAACGCTAAAACATAAAACGAACAAAAATAATTCCGTATATGAGAAGACCCTTTTCTTTATGCTAAATAATTTTATGATAAGATCTACTGCTAAATAATTTTAATATATAACTATAAAATTGCTTTAGAATCTGACTCGGTGAACTTGGGTAACTACTGTTTTACTGAAATTAAGATAAACTAAGGGTAATCATTTATTTAAAAGAGTGAATTTAGAGTTAAAAACAGCAGAAATTGCTACTACTAAAAAGATGAAACCTAAAAAAAAAGAAAATACAGCGGACAATGAAGCCAAACTTCAAACAAATAGAAATTACCATAAATTCGGTTAGTGCTGCTAACCCTGAAACATTGGTGTAATTTCGTCAAAATCCTGGGGGGGGGGAGGAAAATGAAGGAAATTTTTCAAAATCAAGTGAAAATGACAGTAAAAACTAAAAAATAAATAAATGTTCTATTTAGTATTATAAAGGTATTTTATATAAAGATATTAAGGTAAACATGTACTAAATTTAATATGTAATATGTTAATGTAAATTTAAAAATGTATAGCCTATGTACTATAAAGGTAAATGTACACTAAAAAAACTGATCTGTTTCTGTTGATGCTTGAATTATGCAGGTTTATTTTAGCTTTGACAAGATTTTGGGAGAACCTAAATTTCAGCTTGGGGGTACAAACTGGGATCATAGGGGGGGGGGTTGGTAAACAGAGGTCTGGTAGGGGCAGTTGTCTCCCCCCGCTCAATAGCAAATTACTCCCCTGCTCTCAAAACTTTTCTCTCTTTTTTGAAACCGGCTCAAAAACAGGAGTCTATCTAAAAGACACAGTTAAAAAGTCAATATTTTTTTTCTAGAAATGGAAATGAGTTTATATAAAAGTAAAGAGCAACATCAAATCGAACAGAAATAAATCCGTATGTGAAGTGGGTTGTCCACTAAGTAATTTTATGACTAAATCAACTGCTATACATATTATGATTTTATTAGATAACTGTAAACTTACTTTAGAATTTGACTAATTAATCTGGTGTGCTTGCAAATATTCACCCTGTTAATTACTTTTTAATTAAAATTTAAAAACGAAGTTTCTGCATGAATTTCAAAGAGTGAAATCAGAGTTTAAAAAGAGCAGAAATACTACAAATGAAAAAATAAAACCTAAATCAAACTGAGATTACAATTGATAATGAAGACATATTTAAAAAAATTAATTTAAATACGGGTAGTGCTACTTAGTCCCCAAAGTCGTGCCGGTAACCGGCAGTGCACCGCTGAAATTCTTATAGCGCGCCATCTCCAAAAAGGCGTCAGCGTGCCGATACGGTCGGCGGCGACGCGCTACCGGAATTTTAAGTGCCGAATTATTTTCTGAGATTATCGAGAGGCAAATATAGTGCAAAATCTACTATTTAACGGTAATTGTAAAAATTGTTGATCCTCTCAAAATGTTTTTGAATCTACTCTTAAATTGTAGACTTAAGATTATCATTCATTTGTTTCTGTCCTCTTTGCTACAATGTAATATTTTCTAATTAAAATGAGTTTCGACTAACAATGATATTCCTCGAATACCTTATTTATAAACGTTTCACCATATGCAAAAATGCAGTTATAATAGGCCGCGCGCTAGCGCTGCCTAAGTAAAGAACGATGTGGGCACAATGTGTGTGTGTTTTTTTTCTCAATACCCGGGCACTTCGTATCGAAGGAATCGTCGTAGAAACTTCGAAAAGGGCATCGAAAGGTGCCCTTTTTAATAGTCGAAAGTGATTGGAGAGTAACTAGCCCCCCCCCGGTCAATCATTCCCCCAAATACGTCCAATCAAAATTCTGAGATAGCCATTTTGTTCAGCGTAGTTGATTTCTTGATAGAAAATATCTTTTTGAGTAGGACAATACCCCACACCCCACGGGGCAAGGGTTTTAAGTTATGCCCTGAGGGCATATTTCTGGTTTTTATAGAAGACGTTGGCGTAGAAACTTCAAAAAAGGCTCATTCAATTGGAAATTCAAAGGGCAAGTGCTCGTCTTAATAGTCGAAAGTGATTGGAGGGCAACTAGCCTCCCCCCCATGCCCATCATTACCCCAAACACATCAAATCAAAATTTTGAGATAGCCATTCTGTCCAGCGTAGTTGATTTCCAGATAGAAAATATGTTTTTGAGGAGGACACTTCCCTACAACCCCCGGCGCAAGGGTTTTAAGTTATGCCCTGGGGGTATATAAGGTTTTTATAGAAGGCGTTGTCGTAGAAACTTCAAAACAGGCTCATTCGATTGAAAATTCAAAGCGCTAGTACCCTTTTTAATAGTCGAAAGTGATTGGAGGGCAACTAGCGC
>JAQQPU010013037.1:9490-24973 GCA_029168905.1 Artemia sp. Kazakhstan ARC1039
TTATTTATTGGAAAACCCGTCATAGTAAAAGGAAAAGACGCAGCAATAAGTGAAAAAAAAAAGAAAAACAAATACACATAAACTTAGCAGTTATACATGTGGTTTTTAGTGACGAACACTGGGGCTAAGATCTAAATCAGCTCTTAGAACAAATTACACAAAACGAGAAAGAAAAACTCAATTATGCACTGAACTGCGGGTTTGCAATATGTTTCTTTTTTTAGGCTCCTAAATACTGAACAAACATAAGCAATATGAACATGATTGCATCAAGCCGCAATTGGTAAAAGAAATTACCCAAATAATCATCATTTAATTAAAAATATACAGTAGATAATTATATCAACCAGTGTAAATATGACAAGAAATGGCAAAACAATTAAATGACACTTTTGTCCGCTGTTCTTGAAATCAGATCACTCTCAAAAAATGATTCATTTACCCTGATATACATAGATATCAGAAACAAGGAAATTATTCAATCATGGATCCTTTTACATCTTTACTTAAAGCATTATGCTTAAAAGAACTGATAATTAATAAACAATTAAATTATTAGTAATATACGTAATATATTATCAGAGAAAAATTGACACCAAAATTGAGAATAACCAGCAGCACTTAAATTGGACACATACGAAAAGAGACTTAATCATCAATCAGTTTAAAAATTGCAACAATTACACCAAGCGCGAAAACAAACACTTAAAAAAAACACAACAAATACATCTTAACTACTGGGCCAGTACTGACTACCAAGGATGGTTCAACTTCGTTAAACGAGAACTATAAGCACGAATTTGCTTTTCCACAGCTATTATGGGGTCAGCAATGCTGAATTTTCTAATTAGATAAGAACTGCGGGTCCAAGGGAAAACGTAAAAGATATTTTGCGAACTGGAAGAAAACTGAATGAATTTTTGACTTGTTAGAATTTGTGAGCATTTTCCAAAACGGCGATATGTACAGATAATGTGGTAGAGCGATAGAGTTAAAAATTTTTGAAAGAAGACGGCGGTTGGACCATAACTTATTAGTTACAAAAGAAGCATATTATAACCCAACTCAACGTTCAATGTGAGCAATTAATAGTTGTCCCGTGTGCATTATCGACGAACCAATGGGAAAACCGAGGCAGGTGGTATGATCTATTGGCTTAATCCTACTATTTTCGAGAGGAATATCTCTAGGCAATGCTTGCTTCCAGTTGAAGAATACAACTTTGGACTTTTCAGCATTGAACTGAAGACCTAGTTTTGCCTACTCAGATTGTAGCGTTGCGAAAATCTCGCTAATGCGCTGGACAGCGCAGCTCAAGTTCAGAATGTTGTCTGCATAACATACGAGAGATAAATCAAACCGGCAAAGATGAAAGATGTGGGAACAGCTGACTGTGCATCAAGAACTCGATTATTGAAGAGTGAAGGGGAAGAAACAGCACCTTGACGGGTACCTTTTTTGACTTTGACAAAAATATTAGGGGTTGGTGCGTAGACTTGAGAGCCGTCAACCTTAGCTAATGGGTGAAGTATTAGGCGAACTTTAAGACGATAATACATGTCTCGAAGGGCTCTGATATATGAAGGGCTCACTCCACGTTTTGCTGCATGGAGTAACTACTCCACGTTTTGCTGCGGCGTGAATGAGAGAGTTGAACGCTTTATGAACATCATGCTCGGCCAACACGAGAGTTTCACCTGATGCATCAGAATGCATCAATGCGTTCGCGATAACCGACAAAGCGTGGGCACAACCGAGACGTGGCTGGAATCCTAATTGGTAAGGTGGAACATAGCATTTCGCGTTCAGATGATCAATGAACAGAAGTTCAAAAAGCTTACAGAAGGTAGTAGCCACTGTTATAGGGCGGAAGGATGAGCATTCGGTAGCGAGTTTACCTTTCTTTGGAATTGGAGTGAGATCTCCGATTGAGAAAGAAGAAGGTACAACTCCTTGGGTAACGATGATCTGCATCAAAAGAACAATATGGTTTACCAGCAGCTCGCTTCCATACAGAATGTGAAGAGCACTCATTTTATTGATGACAGAAGATTTCTTAAGCTTTAGGCATTGGATTGCTCGCAGTACAGAATCAACCGAAACAACAAAATTGTCGGTTAGACAACTAGACATAAATTTATCAAGCTTATCTTCATATTCGGACTGTAGGGCTGCATCTGGTGGGGAGAATTCAGCAGAGAAGCATGAATTCCATTCGGAATCAGGAATAACTTGAGTAGATAGGCGGGCACTAGGAGGATCTCTTGATACATTTCTCCAGAAGGGAGGTTGGGACAGAGAAGCTCGCTGAGACGTCTCTTCAACTATCTGGTTCATGTGGATAGAAAGTTCTCTTGCAAACTTTCTTTTGGTAGAAACACGAATGTCAGAAACCCAGCTAGAGCGAGGACGGTCACACTGGAGCCACAAATGGTACCAAAATTTGGATTTTCTCCAAGCTTCAACTAGGCTCGGATTACTGGACCAATGCTTTGTGACACCCCGCCGTATATGTTTAAGAGGTATAGCGACTTTTTCTGTGCATCGCAGAGCATGTCAAATTTGTGGAAGATAGATATCTAGCAACACAGGTTCGACACGTGACTTGAATGGTGTGTGTAAGTGTAATCGAGATCTTTTGGCAATATCCCAAGCCAATCGTCAAAAATACCAGACAAAATAGAAGTAACCAATAACGAGGCGTCAGTTAAATTACAGTTAACATCTCCTACAATAATACAACACTTACCACACAGGCGAATCTTTGAAAGGCAAGAAACTAGTTTCTCACACACAGAAGTAAATAAATATCCGATCGGTCATTGCGGTAATCTGTCGGGAGATAGACCTTTACAATAACATACTCTTCTACACGGACAGCAAGAAAAAAATCACGTGAAAAAATACTCGATCGGCACCAGGTCCTAACAAGCATCGCAATACCACCCGAGGGGCGTCCACTGGAAGCGGATCATTTAGCGGGCATCGAATAGCTAGTAAAATTATTGTCAATTTTCAAAAGGCCTAAACTATGACTCGTCAAAAATGTTCTTGCAAGCACAATGCGTCTCAATTCGGAAGCAAACCTTTTACCACAGGAATTTTGACTCAAAGTCGACCATTAATATTCCACGAAAGTACAGCTTGCGCAGTAGTAGACACATCCATATCATATTTTGGGTTTTGCTAGTTGACTGTTGTTATTAGGACTCTTTACACTGTAACAAGTATGGCCGGCAACTTTATCGACAATCATCTGCCAATACCAACTGTCTACATCATGTCCAGTATTAGTAACCTACTGTCTCTGTTTGTGATTAATTAAAAAAACTTTTTCCACAAAATAGGTTTTTCAAAGAAAAGTAAAGAACTCCGTTAAACGAAAATAAGCAAAAATAAAATCAAATAATCTACCAAATGTGAAACTACCAAAAATCAGCATCGATAAATAAATGAAACCCAAAACGAACAGAAATTACAATAAATAACCGAGTCAAACTCAAAACGAGCAGTAAATTAACATGAGTAAGGCTCCAAACTCCAAGGCCAGAACATAATTTACACTTTACTGAAAAAATATAAATGTTTTTACTTTTATAACTTTAATAAATCAAATAATATTAACATTTTGATTACTAAATATCAGTATATTAAACTGACAATTCAAATTCATTTATATTTTTTTCAGTAAAGTGCAAATTATGTTCTGGCCTTGGGAAGGCATAGGGGTTTTGAGCCCTATTCATGTTAATATCTGCTCGTTTTGAGTTTGACTCGGTTATTTATTGTAATTTCTGTTCTTTTTGGGTTTCATTTATTTATCAATGCTGTTTTGTGGTAGTTTTAGGCTTCTTATTTTTGCTGATTTTTGGTTTAATGGAGTCCTTTACTTTTCTTTGAAAAACTTATTTTGTGGGAAAAGCTTTTTTTATTTAATTTCTGTTCGTTTTATATTGACATAGTCTTTTCAGGGAAAAAGACAATAATACTTTAAATCTTTTTGTTTTTTTTAAGAGTTTATAGTTTGGTCTGCTATTTGTATGCTGGAGAAAAAGTGTCAGCAGTTTTTAACCACATACACCCTTTTAAAAATCTGGACAGAAATAGTAGTGTTTAATTTAGGTTCATACCTCCTCTAGTTGACCTGAAATAGAAAACTTGATACCATTTCCAAAAAAAAATCTGTTTACTATCTTTGATAGCTTGGATCCACTTACTCTATTTTGATTTTGTTAAATTTTAAGAGCAAAACGAACCCCGAAAGTTCCAACATAATAATACCCTCAGTCGTTCTTGGGATACTGCTGAGATGCTTTATTGGGAATTACAATTAACACAGTGAATTTTGATTTAATCTTAAGGCAAGATTTAGTTTTTTTACATAATGGGCAAATGGGAGGGTGGGCGTGGGAGGGAGATTAGTTGCCCTCCAATCACTTTCGACTATTAAAAAGGCCTTAGCCCTTTCTATTTCAATCGAATGAGCCCTTTCTGAAGTTCCTAGGTCATTTCCTTCGATACAAAGTGCCCTGGTCTAAATAAAAAATAATAATACATTGTACCCACATTGATCTTTACTATAAAAATGTCAAGCCTTCCAATCACTTTCGACAATTAAAAAGGGCACTAACCCTTTCAATTTCCAATCGAATGAGCCCTTTTCGAGTTTCTACGATAACGCTTTCTATAAACACCTTATATGCCCCCAGGGCATAAATTACAACCCTTGCCCTGAGGGCTGTGAGGGGGTTGTCATCATCAAAGACCTAATTTTTCAGAACTTTCAACTGCGTTAAACAAAACGGCTATCTTAAAATTTTGATTGGATATGTTTGGGGAAATGGTGTGCATTAGAGGGGGGCATTAGCCCTTTCTATTTCAATCGAATGAGCCTTTTTTGAAGTTCTTACGTCAACTCCTTCGATACGAAGTGCCCTGGTCTAAACAAAAAAATAAAAAATAATAATACATTGTACCCACATCGATCTTTACTATAAAAATGTCAAGCCTTCCAATCACTTTCGACAATTAAAAAGGGCACTAACCCTTTCGATTTCCAATCGAATAAGCCCTTTTCGAGTTTCTACGATAACGCTTTCTATAAACACCTTATATGCCCCCAGGGCATAAATTATAACCCTTGCCCTGAGGGCTGTGAGGGGGTTGTCATCATCAAAGACCTAATTTTTCAGAACTTTCAACTACGTTAAACAAAACGGCTATCTTAAAATTTTGATTGGATGTGTTTAGGAAAATGGTTGGCATTAGAGGGGGGCATTAGCCCTTTCTATTCAATCGAATGAGCCCTTTTTGAAGTTCCTACGTCAACCCCTTCGATACGAAGTGCCCTGGTCTAAACTAAAAAATAATAATACATTGTACCCACATCGATCTTTACTATAAAAATGTCAAACCTTCCAATCACTTTCGACAATTAAAAAGGGCACTAACCCTTTCAATTTCCAATCGAATGAGCCCTTTTCGAGTTTCTACGATAACGCTTTCTATAAACACCTTGTATGCCCCCAGAGCATAAATTACAACCCTTGCCCTGAGGGCTGTGAGGGGGTTGTCGTCATCAAAGACCTAATTTTTCAGAACTTTCAACTACGTTAAACAAAACGGCTATCTTAAAATTTTGATTGGATGTGTTTGGGGAAATGGTGGGCATGAGAGGGGAGTTAGTTGCCCTCCAATCACTTCCGACTATTAAAAAGGGCACTAGCCCTTTCAATTTCCAATCGAATGAGCCCTTTTTAAAGTTTTTACGACAACGCTTTCTATAAAAACTTTATGTGCCCCAGGGCATAACTTACAACCATTGCCCTGAGGGTTGTGAGGGGGTTGTCATCCTCAAAGACATAATTTCCGACCTTACAACTACGTTGAACAAAATGGTTATCTCAGAATTTTGATTGGATGTGTTTGGGGAAAATGTGGGCGTCAGAGGGGGTTACATGCCCTCCAATCACTTTCGACCTTGTTCCGATCACTTTACAACCCTTGTTCCGAGGGCTCTGAGGGAGTTATCCTCCTCAAAGACCTAATTCCTAAATCTGTTAACAACGTTGAACAAAATGGCTATCTAAAAATTGTGATTGGATGTGTTTGGGGAAAAGGTGGGCGTGAGAGGGGGGTTAGTTGCTCTCAAATCACTTTTGACTATTAAAAATGGCACTAGCCCTTCGAATTTCTGATCGAATGAGCCCTATTTCAAGTTTCTACGACAAAGCTTTCAAAAAAAAACTTATATGCCGCCAGGGCATAACTTACAACCCTTACCCTGAGGGCTGTGGGGGGAGTGTCATCCTCAAAGATATAATTTCCGGACCTTTCAACTACTTTGAACAAGATGGCCCTCTCAAAATTTTGATTGGACGTGTTTGGACAAATGGTGAGCATGAAAGGGATGTTGCCTTCCAATCACTTTTGACTATTAAAAAGGGCACAAGCCACTCCAATTTCCAATTGAATGAGCCCTTTTTGAAGTTTTTACAACAAGTCCTTCGATACAAAGTGCCGTGGTCAATAAAAACCTTATATGCCCCCAGGGCATAACTTACAACCCTTACCCTTAGGGTTGTGGGGGAGAGTCATCCTCAAAGATATAATTTCCGGATCTTTCAACTACTTTGCACAAAATGGCTATCTCAAAATTTTGATTGGATGTGTTTGGATAAATGGTGAGCATGGAAGGGGTGTTAGTTGCCTTCCAATTACTTTCAAATATTGAAAAAGGCACTAGCCATTTCAATATCCAATCAAATGAGCCCTTTTTGAAATTTCTACGAGAACGCTTTCTATAAAAAAACATTATATGCCCCCAGGGCATAACTTACAAGCCTTACCCTGAGGGCTGTGGGGGGGGGGGGGGGTTGTCATCCTCAAAGACCTATTTCCAGAACTTTAAACTACGTTGAACAAAATGGCTATCTCAAAATTTTGATTGGATTTGTTTGGGGAAAAGTTAGGTGTAAGAGGGGGTTAGTTGCCCTCCAATCACTTTCAACTACTAAAAAGGGCACTAGCAGTTTCAATTTCCAAATGAACGAGCCCTTTTGAAGTTTCTACGACAAAGCTTTCAATAAAAACCTGCCCCCAGGACAAACTGACAGACAGACAGACATTTCCAATCGAATTTCCAATGAAATTAGCCTTTTTTGAAGTTTCTACGACAAAACTTTCTATAAAAACCTTATATGCCCCCTGGGCATAACTTACAACGCTTGTCCTGGGGGCTGTGGGGGAGTGTCTTCCTCAAAAACATAATTTCTATCTCGAAATCAACTACGCTAAACAAAATGGCTGTCTCAAAATTTTTATTGGATGTGTTTGGGGAAATGGTGGGCGTGGAAGGGATGTTGCCTTCCAATGACTTTCAACTATTAAAAAGGGCACAAGCCACTCCAATTTTCAATTGAATGAACCCTTTTCGAAGTTTCTACGACAACTCGTTTGATACGAAGTACCGTGGTCTGAAGAAAAAAAAATAATACATTGTGCCAACATCGTTCTTTACTTTGGCAGCGCGATTGCGCTGCCTATGAAAGGTTTAATTTTAATTAAAATGTTTGTCCACGAATAGGCACTGTTCAGGTACTTGGAATAGGGGAAAACTGGGTACATTGGGACAGGTTCAGCTTTGGGATGAGTATATCAGGCATTTGTGGCATGATTTTACTGAATCAACCAGCTCTGAACTGACTAATTATTTGACATCTTAATGTACTTTTCTTAGTTGTTAAAGCTTATGACCAAAACCATCTGTTTCCTGAATACACCTGATTTTGTCCCGTATGCTGGGCAATATGGGGTAATTGCATGGTACTCTGGGGACACAGTTATAAATACAAATTTGTTTTCAGCATTTGCTGAGAGTAACCTTGTGTTAAGCTATGATGTCGCCTAATCTTGAAACTTGGTGGTTTAAGCTGGTGAATTCATTCTTGGAATGAAAGGAATTGAAGAAATTAATTGGAAAAGGAATTAAAGATCTTTTTAGTACCATGCCTGGAAGCAATTGTAGGGCAACCAGCCCCCCCCCCTACGCTCATCATTTTCCCAAACATATCTATTCAAAATTTTGTGATAGCCATTCTGTTCAGCATAGTTGAAACGTCTGGAAATTATGTCTTTAATAATGTCAACCCTCTCCGTCCCTCGGGGCGAGTATTGTAAGTTATGCCCTGGGGCATGAAAGGTTTTTTTTAGAAAGGGTGGTTGTATAAACTTTGGAGGGGGAACATTGGATTACAAATAAGAAGTTCTTGTGCCCTTTATAAGAGTCAAAGCGATCAGAGGGCAAGTACCCCTCGCCCACGTCATATTTCCCCCAAATGCATCTGATAGAAATTTGGGATAGCCATTTGTTAAAAAAAAGAATGTCCATATACCACATAACAAGGCCTTTGGAGTTGACACAACCCCCCCAGAGTGCAAGGGTAAGGGTTGGAAGCTATGCCCTGGGGCATGTAAGATCTTTATGGAAAGGGTGGTCAAGTAAACTTTAGAGGAGGCTCATTTAATTGAAACTGAATAGTTCTAGTTCCCTTTTAAGAGTCGAAATTGATGGTGGGCAACTTGCCCTCTCCCTGACATCCTATTTTTCCCAAACGCACCCGATAAAAAAAATAGGAAATAGCCATTTTTTTCAAAGTATCCTAGTCCAAAGAGCTTATAACAATGTCTTCAGGGCCAACACCCCCCCCCCCAGAGTCCATGGGCAAGGGTTGCAAGTTATGCCCCCAGGGAATATAAAGTTTTTATGGAATGGGTGGTCGTACAAACTTCGGATCGAATCGGGCTCATTTGATTGAAAGTCGGAAGATCTAGTGCCCTTTTTAAGAATCAAAAGTAAATGGAGGGCAACCAGCCTCCCCCCCCCCAAGTCTATCGTTCCCTAAAACACATCTGATCAAAATTTTGAGAGAGTTATTTTGTTCAACATTGTTGGAAGGTCCAGTAATTATGTCTTTGGGGGTGTCAACCACCCCATAGTCCTCAGGGCAAGGGCTGTAAGTTAGGCAATTCGTTCATGTTTACATAGTATATGTTTTTGAGAAAAGTGTGCATGTTTTAACTTTACTTTCCAAAAAGAGCAGGGGCATTGGGGCGAGCCTTTAAGAGAATGTTGAGGGGATATACAGATTATATGTATACAGATTGTCAAAAGGGCGTAACTCAGGAATGACTGTGCATATTAATTTGGAACTTTCAGTAAATGATACGGAAATGACCAAAAATATTACTTCTATTGTAACTACTTGTAATGCCAAGAGCATTTGGAACGAAAATTCCAAGAAGTATATGTGCACACAGGTTATCTAACCAAAAGGCAATACGTTAATACTACTGCTGCTACTAGTACTGCCACTATTACTATTAATACTACTACTAGTAATACCAATACTACTGTGAGTACTGTTACAACTATTTCTAAGGGTATGGCGGTGGAATTTTCAAGAAGTTATGAGGGTGGAAGGTGAACTGAATCACAACACGCTGCCTGTATGCAGGTTGTCAAAAGGGCGTAACAGAAATATCTTAGGAACAGTTTGATGTATGTAGTTGAAACTAACAGGGCTTGTTGTTGGTGATGTTGAACTAACCAATAGAAAATATATGCATCCTAATGCTACTGATTTTACTCATACTACTGCTACTATTATTACTACTACTGCCACTAAAGCCAAGGTTACTACTACTGCTACTGCTATTAAAACTAAGGGTATTAAGGCGAAAAATTTCGGATATATTGAAACTGTATATAAATAAATCGAAACACAGATTCTCAAATATGCTCGCACAGATTCTCAAAAGGACATATCAGAAATGTTTCAGGAACGGTTGAGGGTATTAAGTTGAGCCTTTCAGCTTGTGTTGAAGGGGATGTTAAAGAAACCAAAGGTGCTATGCGCATACTGCTACAAACATTACTACAATTATTGCTACTATGCAAGCTAAGAGTATTAAGGTGAAGCTTTGAAGGAATATTTAGGTGGACGCTGAATTAAATCAAAAGAAAGTATGAGCATGTGGATGTTCAAAAAGATGAGAAAGAAATATCTCAAGAACAGCTTACATTATTAAGTTAGACCTTTCCGGATTTTGAACTAGCCAGAAGGCACTATGTTGAAACAATTGATACAACCACCACAGATACTGTACCTAATGATGCCAAGGGTGTTCAGGTGAAACTTTCATGGAACGTTTAGGGGGATTTTCATTTAAACAAAAAAACCATATGCATGCAGATTTCCAAAAAGGCATACAATATCCTAGGCAGCGCTGTCTCTATAATAGCTAGAAATATCATTGAAACTTTTAAAGGAGCTAATTCGATTCCAGATAAAAATTTCTAGTGTCCTTTCTAGGAGTAAAAAGAGACTGGAGGGTAGCCCTCCTAGCAGCCCTCCTCCCATGCCCATTCTTAACATATCCAATCAAAATTTTCAGATAGCCATTTTGTTCAGCATAATAGAACAGTCAAGCAGCTATGTCTCTAGGGATATTGGATATGTCAACCCCCCACAATTATGCAACTGGCCCATTTTGCTTTAAAACTAAAACAAAAAGTTGCTTAGTTGCTTCTTTAAAACTAAAAAAAGTTGCTGTGTGCATGGTTGCCAATAAGAAACCTCAGCAATATCTCAAGAACGACTGGGGTATTAAGTTGAAACTTTTGGGGCTACTACTTCTCCTCTTACAATTTAAATAAATCAAAGGAGTATAAGTGTATCTAGGTTTTCAAAGCGCATGGATAGAATTTTTTGGGAATGATATTAAATTTCATTTTTCAGGTCAACTTGAGGAGGTATAAACTCATTAACTAATACTATTTGTGTCAGGATTAAAAATTGTTGAAAAAGTTTCTCCAACATACAAATAGCAAGCCAAACTACGGATCCTTATGAAAAATGAAACCGAAAAGACATAAAATATAATTTTTTCCATGAAAAAGACTATGTCAATAAAGAGACGAATATAAATTAATTTAAAAAACTTATTCCACAAAACAGTTTTTCAAAGAGAAGGAGAGAGCTCCACTAAGCCAAAAATCAACATAAAGATACCATTTCCGAGCGGAAACTACCACAAATCACCATCAATAAACAAATAAATGAAACTTGAAAGAACTGAAATTACGATAACTAACCGAGTCAAACTCAAAACGAGAAAAAAATTAACATGAGTAGGGTTGACAACCCCCATGCCTTCTCAAGACCAGAATATATTTGCCCTTTACTGAAAACAAAACACATTTTAAATGTTTTCACTTCTTTAAATTTAATAAAAGAAAGATATTACAAGTTTAAAGAATAAATATCAGCACATGTATATTAAACTGACAATCCATGATCATTTGTTGTTTTTGTTTTTTTCAGTAAAGTGCAAATTATGTTCTGGTTTTGAGAAGGCATGGGGGCTGTCAGTCCTGCTCATGTTAATTTTTGCTCGTTTTGAGTTTTAATCGATTGTTTATTGTAATTTCTGTTAGTTTTGAGTTTTATTTATTTATTGGTGGTGATTGGTCGTAGCTTTACGCTTAAAAGGTAATTTGACTTTATTTCTGCTCTTCTTTGGCTTAGTGCAGCTGTTTACTTTTGTTTTAAAATCTTGTTTTATGGAAAAAGTTTTTTAAATTAATAATGGAAAAAGGAAAACCGTCTAAAATAGGTTTCGTTTTCAGCAAAGTGAAAATGACAGTCCAGCCCTTAGGGGATTTAAGGGGATGGTAGTCTCTTTTTAATTTGTCGTAGTTTCTGTCCGTTTTAAGGTTGCTTGATTATTTGTTTAATTTCTATCTGTCCCACATCCCATTTAGTAATATCTGCTATTTTAAATAAGTATGATTATTCATTTTAATTTATGTTCGATCCGGGTTTCATTTATTCATTATTTTAATTTAAGGTTGTCTTAGACTTTTTTTTCTGCTCGCTTTTGGCTTTAATATTCTACTAACTTTTCCGTGAGAACTTTTTGGTACAAATTTAAAAAAAATAATTTCTGACTATTTTAAGCCACATAGATTTATTATAGGTTAACTGTAGAAATATTTCTAATTATTTTAAATTTTCCTTCTCTCTCTCTCTCTCTCTCTCCTCTCTCTCTCTCTTTTCTCTCTCTCTCTCTCTCTCTCTCTCTCTCTCTCTCTCTCTCTCTCTCTCTCTCTCTCTCTCTCTCTCTCTCTCTCTCTCTCTCTCTCTCTCTCTCTCTCTCTCTCTCTCTCTCTCTAATTGTATTGTTGTACACGCACCAGAATCAGAATTGTTTGCAAATACCTTCAAACCAGTCACGTAAAGAGGGCTACCTGGAAATCCAGAAGAGGGGCAAGTACCACCAGGAATCTTTGTTTTGCGAGGATTTAAATAGGAGTCTTTCTTAATTTTATTGTCTCCCCGTTTTTTGGGAGGTGAAGGGGGCAGTATCTATGAGTTATATGTATCTGTTGTCTCTTCACGCTTCTGGGTTCTTTTGCAAAACAATAAATGACCAGAAATGATGTTAGTGCATGGCTCCACATGTTTAACAAAGTTATATAGGAGTAGGGAGCCAGGTATTACTCCTGTACGACACCACTGCTGCCATCTATAATCAAGTCTAACGCTAACAGTACGTAATTTATTTAAGGATTATTGATCCACTAACGGGTCAATGACACCGAGGGGAACTAGATTTCTGAGAAATTGATTTGCATAATCGGCGGGGAATTATTGATCAACGAAGGGGAATTAAGAAACAATATGGCTTCTTTGATCTTTAGGTCTGAGAGATATCAGGTCTTTAGTGACAGAGATAAATTAATATTCTATTTTTAAATATGGCTTCTCTGATCTTTAGGTCTGGGAGATAAATTAATATGCTATCGAAAACTTAATAGTGTAGCTAGGAACACCTATGAGATGAAGACAGATTGAATATATTTTACGCGGGAAATGGTTTCCTGGGAATTTCAAATGTGACAGCGCAGGTATGCCGAAACAAAGGAACACGCAGAAATTACTTTTAGGGGATTATTTGGGCGAAACAGTTTGAGACATTTTAGAAGATGATTTAGGCGAAACAGTTTGAGAAATTTTAGAAGATGATTTGGGGTGAAACTCTGTGGTCGTTATAATACACAAGTTTCATTTGAACAGTGTTGTGAGGTCCCCTACCCCAACCCCAAAAGGCCCTCCGGGCCCCCAAAGGCCCCCCGGGCCCCCAAAGAGTCCCCAAAGGCCTCCGAGCCCCCAAATGCCCCCGAGCCCCCAAAGGCCCTCCGGGCCCCCAAAGACCCCCCGGGCCCTCAAAGAGCCCCACTACCCTCCCCCTCCCCCTGTCTCCTTTGTTGTGGTTTACCTTGTCACTAGTACATTCTCTTGATGTTTCAAAGTTCATTTTAGATTATTTTCGTTGAAATGCAAGAGTTGGAATATTTCAGTAGTGTTTTTTCGTGGTTTACCATGTCACTGTTACATTCTCATGATGTTTCAAAGTGCATTTTGAATCCTTTTCGTTGAAATGCAAGAGTTGGAATATTTCAGTAGTGCTTTCTCATGGTTTACCTTGTCACTGTTACATTCTCTTGATGTTTCAAAGTTCATTTTGGATTTCTTTCGTTGAAATGTAAGAGTTGGAATATTTAAGTAGTGTTTGTTGTGGTTTACCTAGTCACTGTTACATTCTCATGATGTTTCAAAGTTCATTTTAGATTTTTTCTTTCCTTGAAATGTAAGAGTTGGAATATTTCAGTAGTGTTTTGTCGTGGTTTACCATGTCACTGTTACATTTTCTTGAGTTTTCAGAGTTCATTTTAGATTTCTTTCGTTGAAATGCAAGAGTTGGAATATTTCAGTAGTGTTTTGTCGTGATTTACCTTGTCACTGTTACATTCTCCTGATGTTTCAAAGTTCATTTTGGATCTTTTTCGTTTAAATGCAAGAGTTGGAATATTTCAGTAGTGTTTTGTCGTGGTTTACCTAGTCACTGTTACATTCTCTTGATGTTTCAAAGTTAATTTTTGATTTTTTTTTCGTTGAAATGCAAGAGTCAGATTATATCACTAGTGTTTTGTCGTGGTTTACCATTTCACTGTTACATTCTCTTGATGTTTCAAAGTTCATTTTGTTTTTTTTTCGTTGAAATGGAAGAGTTGGAATATTTCAGTAGCGTTTTGTTGTGGTTTACCTTGTCACTGTTACATTCTCTTGATGTTTCAAAGTTCATTTTGGATCCTTTTCGTTGAAATGCAAGAGTTGGGTTATTTCAGTAGTGTTTTCTTATAGTTTACCATGTCCTTGTTACATTCTCTTAATGTTTCAAAGTTCATTTTGGATTTTTTTCGTTGAAATGCAAGAGTTGGAATAATTCAGTTTTCAGTAGCGTTTTGTTGTGGTTTACCTTGTCACTGTTACATTCTCTTGATGTTTCAAAGTTCTGTTTTGGATCCTTTTCGTTGAAATGCAAGAGTTGGATTATTTCAGTAGTGTTTTCTCATGGTTTACCTTGTCTCTGTTACATTCTCATGATGTTTCAAAGTTCATTTTAGATTTTTCCTTCGTTGAAATGTAAGAGTTGGAATATTTCAGTAGTGTTTGTTGTGGTTTATCTAGTCACTGTTACATTCTCTTGATTTTTCAAAGTTCATTTTTCATTTTTTACGTTGAAATGCAAGAGTTGAATTATTTCAGTAGTGTTTTCTCATGGTTTACCTTGTCACTATTGCATTCTCTTTATGTTTCAAAGTTCATTTTGGATTTCTTCGTTGAAATGCAAGAGTTGGATTATCTCAGTAGTGTTTTGTCGTGGTTTACCATGTCACAGTTACTTTCTCTTGATGTTTCCAAGTTCATTTCGGATTTTTTTCGTTGAAATGTAAAAGTTGGAATATTTTAGTAGTGTTTGTTGTGGTTCACCTTGTCACAGTTACATTCTCTTGACGTTTCAAAGTTCATTTTGGATTTTTTTTTTCGTTGAAATGCAAGAGTTGGAATATTTCAGTAGTGTTTGTTGTGGTTTACCTTGTTACTGTTACATTCTCTTGATGTTTCAAAGTTCATTTTTGATTTTTTCGTTGAAATGCAAGAGTTAGATTATTTCTGTAGTGGTTTGTCGTGGTTTACCTTGTCACTGTTACATTCTCTTGATGTTTCAAAGTTCATTTTAGATTTTTTTTTTGAAATGTAAGAGTTAGATTATTTCAGTAGTGTTTTATAGGGCTTTACCTTGTCACTCTTACATTCTCTTGATGTTTCAAGGTTCATTTTGGAGTTTTCTTCATTGAAATGTAAGAGTTGGATTATTTCAGTAGTGTTTTGTCGTGGTTTACCATGTCACTGTTACATTTTCTTGATTTTTCAGAGTTCATTTTAGATTTCTTTCGTTGAAATGCAAGAGTTGGAATATTTCAGTAGTATTTTGTCGTGATTTACCTTGTCACTGTTACATTCTCCTTATGTTTCAAAGTTCATTTTGGATCTTTTTCGTTTAAATGCAAGAGTT
>JAQQPU010013038.1:0-24970 GCA_029168905.1 Artemia sp. Kazakhstan ARC1039
TCCCAACAGCATTTTGTGAAATTTCAAATTCTCATGAATTTTTTTGTAGCGCTAAAGACAGCGCCATATGTAATATTATGATTAAAAGTGGTGTACCGATCGCGCTACTCGTTGAAAGTGAGAAAATAAAATATGTAATTGTATAAATGTAACCTCTTTTCCTTGGGTTATCTCGAAATCAATTACCTGTTATAGTATGTAGGAATCAGATCCCTGGGAGCGCTACCTTGGAAGTATGCGAACTAATTATCTGTCGTGCGACTAGATACAGACATATAAAATAAAATAAACACAAATAGAAAGGCAATAGATTTATTGTGACTTACATTTTAGGTGTACAACAATGCTCACTTCAATTGACGACAAATAAGAGCAGAGATAATAATAATGATTGAATTGCAATGCCTGAACGCCGAAATAATTCTGAACTTAATAATCTTCCAAAAAGCACTTTTACCACACTATCAAACCAAGTTTTTTGTCCCGCGCTCTAAGAGCTGACTCATAATTGGCCCAAGTCCTGAGGCGGGCCAAACTCCTCGTCCAATAATTTGTTTTAAATATTTCTGATGATTCAAACGTTCAAACTTTCTTATAGCTTAGACTTCCCGTGAAACATTATATCTATCATTTTTCTTCTTACCAAAGATCTTAGCGAAATTCGAAACCGTCTAGCGTCATTGTTTGACTGAAGCTAAAATGCAATATCTATTTTTGCTGATTAAGAACTTGGACTCTTGGAAACGGTATTTGAACTCAATTAAGGGACGTTTAATTTCTGTCGCAATTTTCTTTAGAAAAAGGAATTTTATTTTTCGTATTTTAAATATATCACATTTTACTCACGGTACAAACTCACTCAAGTTTACACTGTGTAAAACTTGAGAACAAACCGGTTTCTTCGTTAGTATTATTCCACTAAGCGCGAGACAAGACAATGACAAGTGAAAGAAAATATGGGAAATATATAGTTTGGGCTATATATTTGTACATAAGCGAGGGGGGGGTAAAGTATTCGGAAAGTTTGAAGTCAGAAAATAATTCTTTCTCAGTATGACCACTAAAAAATTACAGGAGAATAGTGAGGTATCTGTAAATTTTGTTAACTAAAAATAAAAAACTAAAAAAATTCCAGTATAAAGTAAATTTAACGTTTCATTTAAGTGGTTTTTCCAAGTTTCAAGTAATTTTTTTAATCACCGTTTTTCCAAGTATTAAGTACTATTATTGGGTGTTTTATGATGATCGCTGATCAAAGTTTATGTTATTTGTGCCTTTCATTTATGTTATTTTACTATGTTCATTGCCGTATATTTGGCTTTAAAATACATTTCTCTATTTATCTATGTAATATGTAGAAAAATTTTACCAAACACATTTTGCATGCAGACCCGCTATACTCCCCCCCCCTAATATAAAAATCTGTAGCCTAAATTTATTTATAAATAAACGAAGAAACTAACAAAAAAACTGGTGTGTTCTTGAATTGCGTAAACTTGAGTGAGTGGTGCATAATACAAAAGTACAAAAATGTCCATCCCTTACGGAAATAAAAAAATAAAATAAACTCAAATAAAATTCTCAAATTTGGAAAGCCTTATTTTCCACGGGGTGTTATTTTCCGGGCAGGGAGGAGGATATTTACTGGGTGATATTTCCCGCGGGGGTATTTTCCGTTGGGAGTGTTTCCCTGGGGGGGGGGGGTTTCCGGAGGGGCATTTTCCATGGAGGAGAGTATTTTCCGTGGGGAATATTTCGCGGGATGTATTTTCCGCGGGGGATATTTTCCAGGAGGGGGTATTTTCCGGGGGGTATTTTCCATGGGGGTATTTTCCACTGGGGTGAATTTTCTGGGGAGTATATTCCGGGGTGTATTTTCCGTGGGGAATATCTTCCGTGGGGGCGGGTATTTTCTGCGGTGATATTTTCTGGGGGGAGGGGTTATTGTCTTGGGGGTAACCTCGGGGAGGAGGGGGATAAACGCCGGCCACACCCTGAAGGTTGTCAAAAACAGATATAGTAGAAGTTGCAACTAGTCGCAGTCACAGCTGCAATTTGTTGCAGTCAGCAGTAGTCCCAGTTGCAGTCACAAAGAGTCTTATTTGCCACTGCAACAGTAAGAGTAGTAATAGAGGCCCTGAAAAGTTTCAATTTAATACCTTTACATGTTCCTGAGATATTGCAGATAGGCCTTTTTGATAGCCTAGATATATATAGTTTTTATTGAATGAAATCAACAGACCCTAAACATATTCCAAAATTTTGCCTCAATACCCTTAGCCTTTCTGGACACATCCAGGAACAATTATTACACCCTTTTTGGAATTACATATTCTGCATGTAGGAGGGGATAAACTGCATAATTTACATTCATTGCCCCGGGGGGCTGCGGTGGCATGGCATCCCAAGAGGTTTACCTACTAAAAATTATGATTTTTTCGAAAATGACTTTAAAAAAACACACTTATGACTTTTTAAGATGTCCATCAGTGTCAAGGAAATAATCTAAAAGGGCAAGGGTGAGCGGCTTATGTTTTAAACCCTATTCTTTCTAAAAGCCAGAATATAATTTGTACTTTACTGAAAAAATTGAAATGAATTTACTGAAAAAATGTGCATTGTCAGTTTAGTATACATAATGCTGATATTTATTCCTTAAAATCTTAATTAATTTTTGATTTCTTAAAGTTATAAAAGTGAAAACATTTAAAAGAATTTTTTCAGTATAGTCCAAATTATATTCTGGCTTTTAGAAAGCATAGGGTATAGAACCCTACTCAGATTAATTTCTGCTCGTTTTGTGTTTGACTTATTTTAATTTTTGTTTGTTTTGGGTCTCATTTATTTATTAATACTGATTTGTGGCAGTTGTATTCTTTCCAATTTCCAATCGAATGAACCCTTTTTGAATTTTATATGACAATTACTTCTATAAAAACTTCATGTGCCCCTAGGGCATAACTTACAACTGTTGCCCTGAGAGCTGTGGGGGGGGGGTGTCATCCTTAAAGACCTAATTTCCAGAACTTAAAATCACGTTCAAAAAATGTCTATCTAAAAATTTTTATTGTGTGTGCTTGGGTGGGAAATGGTTGGCAGGAGAGACGGTTAGTTGCCCTCCAATTAATTTCGACTATTAAAAATGGCACTAGCCATTTCAATTTCCACTCGAACAAGCCCTTTTTGATGTTTCTACGACAATAATTTCTATAAAAATGTTATATGCCCCCAGGGCATAACTTACAACCCTTGCCTGGAGGGATGTGGGGGGGGGTCATCCTTAAATATCTAATTTCCAAAACTTTCGACCATGTTGAAGAAATTGGCTATCTCAAAATCTTGATTGGATGTGTTTGGGGAAAAGTTGGCGTGAGAGGTGGGTTTATTGCCCTTCAATCACTTTCGAATGTAAAAAAGAGCCCTATCTCATTGAATTTCCAATCGAATGAACCCTTTTTGATATTTCTACGACAAAGTTTTCAATAAAACCTTATATGCCCCCAGACCATAACTTATAACCCTTACCCTGAAGACAGTGGGGGGAGTTTCCTGCTCAAATATACAATTTCCAAAACTTTCAACTACATTGAACAAAATGGCTATCTCAAAATTTTGATTGAATGAGTTTGGGGAAATTATGGGCGTGGAAGGGTTGTTAGTTGCCTTCCAATCACTTTCGACTATTAAAAAGGGCACTAGCCATTTCAATTTCCAATCGATTGAGCTCATTTTGAAGCTACTACGACAACTCTTTCTATGAAAACCTCATGTGCCCGAAGAGAATAACTTACTTCCCTTGCCCTGAGGGCTGTGGGAGGTTGTCATCTTTAAAGACTTAATTTTCGTAACGTTCAAATACGTTGAAAAAATTTTTCAAAATTTTTCAAAACAAAATTTTTATTGGATGTGTTTGGGGCAAATATGGGCGTGAGAGGGGGGTTAGTTACCCTCCAATCACTTTTGACTATTAAAAAGGGCATATGCCCTTTGAATTTCCAATCGAATGAGCTCTTTATGAAGTTTTTACGTCAACGCTTTCTAGACAAATCTTACATGCCCATGGTCATCACTTACAACCCATACCTTGAGGGTTGTGGGGGAGTGTCCTCCTCAAAAACATGTTTTCTATCTCAAATTTAACTACGCTGAACAAAATGGCTATCTCAAAATTTTGATTGGATGTGTTTGGGGAAATGGTGGGGGCGGAAGGGGTTTTAGTTGCATTCCAATCACTTTCGACTATTAAAAAGGGCACTAGCCGTTTCAATTTCCTATTGAATGAGCCTTTTTCCAAGTTCCTACGACAACTCCTTCGTTACGAAGTGCCCTGATCTAAAGAAATAAACGATACATTTTGCCAACATCGTTCTTTACTTAGGCAGCGTGATTGCGCTGCCTTTAATAAATACTTCATGTACACAGTGTTCAAATTAAATAGTTCACAATTCATACCCTGGTGACATGGAGGCATGGCATTCATGGAAGTATAGCTATCAGACCTTTGGTCTAGTTTTAATAAAATGAAAATTCCAACATTTTGGCAATTCCTCAATGCGCCTTGAAATTTTAGACTCAGTACCCTCAGTCGCTCTTTAGATATTAGCGATTTTCCGTTTTCACAACCAGCAGGCACAAAGAGTGTTTTGATTGTGTTCTGCATCCCTTTAAAAAATTCCTTCAAGTTGAATCTCGATATCTTAATCCTATTGTGAGATCCAGGATTAGACATACCCTATTTGCTAAATCCTAGCTGAGTGGATTGGAGTGCTGGATTTAGGATTCTTTGTCCAAGAGGACGAAGGTTCGAATCCTAGTGTAACCAATTATTTGGTTTGAACGAGGGTCAGTGGTGTGACTATGTAAGCTCAGCCAGAGTCGACCCAGCTCTAAATGGGGATTTGGAGAAATTTAGGGAAGGTAAACAGGAAGGGTGTGCGAAAGCACAAGATGGTTGGCCCCAAACCCCCCATTGCACTTCCTGGCTGAAGGGCCAAGAAACGGAGATCAGCACCATCGGTAGGGGGCTGTGAAGTCCAATGCCGTATTATTTGCCTTTATTTACCTTATTTGCTAAATGGTATAACTTATAGCCCCTGCCTTGAGGCTGGGAGAAGGACTGTCAACTCTAAAGACATAGTTATTTGATCTTTAAACTATTTTAAACAAATTGGATAAATCCAATTCTGGTCTGAGGCTTTTGGGAAAAAAGGGCATGGAGTGAGGACTGATTGCCTTTTTCATCATTTTTGACAATTTACAAAGGCACTAAAAATGTTGATTTCCAAATAAATGACCACCCCTTCCACAGAAACCTTATATGTTAACCACAAAAAACCTGCTTAGCTCAAAGACTTTTGTTATCTCCATTTTGGTTTAGAAAATGTATATATCCAAAAATCTGATGGATGCTTACGGAGGAAAAGGGGGCGGGGGCGGGGGGGGGGGGGGGGGGGCTGGCCATATTCCGATCACTTTTGATTATTAAAAAGGGAACTAGAAATTTCGATTTCAAATCTAATGAGCCTCCTCCAAATTTTATGCAAACATCCTTTCCCTAACAGTTTTATAAGTTAAGGACTGTCAACTTGCAGAAATTACAGATCTTGCACACTCCTTGTGACTTTGAATTTAAATAATTTTCAAGGTGTATACTTGCTAATACCAGTATAGCTACCAGCAAATGTAATTACTTTTAGCTCTGACTACCATTAGAAGTAATCTTACATTTTTACTAGTTTGAACAAAACAACGAACTCAAACTTTCACTCGGATGCATTTAGGCAAAATAGGGCATTGGAGGCTAGTTACGCTATGATCAAATTTTACTCTTAAACAGGGTACTAGAACTTCCTACATGGATTACCTTTGTTCATAAACCCTTAGCCTGACTCATTATTCTTGTCAACTGCATTTCATATACTATTTATTTTTCAAACTTAGCAGCTTTCTTTCTCACTATTCGATACATACGTACAATCGTCATTTTTCTTCTTAACTCCATTGTTTCATTAGTACATGTTATTTAGATAATGCAGTGTAATAATATTAATACCGTTAAACAGAGAAAAAGTATATTTTAGCAAAAAGATACATTTCATCAAAAATGGAGAGCTTTTTGCAGAGATACACACCCAAAATTTCCGAACAGAAAATAGATAGAAAGACGTCATGGCCCAAACAAAAACAGTAAAGGGAGGCTAGTACCTATTCTCACAGTATACATTCCAGTAGGGAGAATTTCTGGTGATTAAGGATTTTCTTTTTTCCTAGAAGTGACCCCTAGGACAAAGGGAGTGGGAATGATAACTCTAAGGAGAATAGAGAAACGAGGGAAAAAATCCAATCTATCGAAGAAAGGAAAACAATGTGACTTTGGTGGCAATAAGGTGGGTGTTGCAAAATGTAGGCAAAATAGGAGGTAAAGACACACTTTCTAAAAATGAAATACTAATGAAATAAAAATGAAATACACTTTCTAAAAATTGGAATTGAAAATGATTTTTACAACGTGATTTTTTCTATTTTCTTATATCTTAAAATGATAAGGCTAGAATGTTGTGTTGCTGAAATGAGGTGACAGCAATAAGGCAGCTAGTGTGCCAGTAAAGTTTGAAAACAAGTTTAGAGTGGGTGCTATTCCTTCAAAATCTTGAGAGAACAGAGTTTTAAATGAGAAACTGAAGGTTGGAATTCCTCTCCCATATCTTTACTATGATTCTTTTATTTTTCCCATGAAGTTAAGAAAAGTAGGAAACACGATAAAGCAACAAACAGAAACTATAATTTGAAAATTAAGCCTAAAGAGACAGTTAACTTCAGTTTCCATTTGAAAATGTTTGTTTGTTCTTGCTATAAAAGCTGGCTAAACCAAAAGAGAAAACAGAAGTCGAAAAATACACAAAACTTAGATAATTAAGCTAAAAAGAAGAACACTATATTTCATTTTGTATTTAAAGACAATTTGACAATGCAGAAGGAAAGGAGAGCTCAGACGAAAAATGTCTTCACTCTCATTAATGAAAATAGAGATCATAAGAAGATAGAAGTCAAAAACGTTATTAGTTTCAATCACAAACAGTTTCAGTCAAGTCTCAAGTAGATAAAGTCAGATTCAAAAGTAATGGCAGTTGCATCTAAAAGTAGTTGAATTTGCTAGTAGATGCAGTGGAAGTAGCAAGTATGCACCCTCAAAATTATCTGAAATCAAAGACACAAGAATTTGAGCTATTGGCAAGTAGTAGCCATCACAGTTACAACTAATTATAGTCAAGGGTGAAACTTATCATAGCTACTAAAGCAAGAAGTCATAATAGAAACTAGTCACAATCACAAGTGGTTAAAGTGAAAGATAGTGAATTCACGTATAATCACCGTCGCAAGTAGTCTTAGTAGTAGTTTTAAGCAGTTGCTTTCAAAAGTTTTTGTAGTCACAAACAGTTGCAGTGATAAGTGGTCATAGTCATAAATGATCGCATTCGGACGTAATCGCAGTCACAAACAGTCACAGTCACAAATTATCACGATTCCAATTAGTTGCAGTCATATTCATAAGTATTTTTAATCTCCGTCGCTGTAACGATTACTTGCAGTCGTATTTTTCCGAGGCTCTAAATGGTCTCAATTGCAAGTAGCTGAAATTTCAAGCAGTCACAGTCTAAATTGTGTGTAGTTGTGGTCTCTCGTAGCTTCATTCACTTTTAAAAGTAGTCGATTTCAGAAGTTGTCACCTTCATATGTGATTACAGTCACAAGTTGTGGCAGTCTTAAATATTCAAAATCGTCAAAATTGTACAAAATCGTAACATGCGCCACAATTAGTGTATTTTGGCTAGTTGTGCATCCTTCTCAGCTTGCGTTGAAATAGTAAAAACATTAGTAATAGCAGTAGCAGTAGTAATAGTAGCAATAAGTGCTTAGGGCCTTTTGATTAGTTGAACATCCCCCTGTTTATGGTAAAAAATTTTCATCTTAATACTCCAAGCTTCTCCTAACGTATTGCAGTTTCGCTCTTTTGACAACCTGTATTCACATAGTGTATTTCATTCGCTTAAAAATTTAGTCTTAATACCCCCTTAAATTTTCCCCTTAATGCCTCATCCTTTAAAAGTATAAGTTGCAGCAGTAGCACTGGCATTAGTAGTAGTAATAGGAGTCGTAGTAGTAGGAGTAGTAATAGTAGAAGTATTAATAGCAGAACTAGTAGTAGTATTACCATGCACAATTTGGCTTTTGGATATCTCCAAATAGACCTTGATACGCCTTGAATGCTTCAACTTAATAAATTCAGCTTTTTATTAGATATGGCTTCTGATACTTCTTTTTAACAGCCTGCATGCTCATAGTGTGTTTTAGTTTTTTCCTATGTCCGCCTAAAAGTCTTCTAAGAGTTTCACCCATACTAAATTAGCCTTAGTAGATTATCAGCAGTACTAGTAGCAGTAACAGTAGTAGTAGCTGTATTACTAATACTTGTAATAGAAGCAATAGATGTTATTATTAATACTCCTAGTAGTACTAATACTGGTAGTAGTAGTAATGGTAGTAGCAGTAGCAATAGTAGTAGTATTAGTGGTAGTAGTAGTAGTAGTAGTAGTAGTTGTAGTAGTAGTAGTAGTAATAGCAGTAGTAGTAGTAGTGGTAGTAGCAGTAGTAGTAGTAGTAGTAGTAGTAGTAGTAGTAGTAGTAGTAGTAGTAGTAGCAGTAGTAGTAGTAGTAGTAGTAGTAACAGTAGTAGTAGCATTAGTATTTGTTCATACCAGTATAAGTAGAATCAGCAGTAGTAGGAGTAGTTTTGTTATGCAAAAATGGAATCTTGGTTAATTAAAATTCCCCCTCCACATACCCAGAAAGTTTCATCCTAATTTTATGAGATATTGCTGATATACCTTTTCCTACCTTTAAGTTCGCTATGTCTAATTAGTGCAAATTCTCTTAGTCAAACATTCCCTTAACATTCGCTGAAAGTCTTACCTCAATATCGCTAACATTTCTAATAGTAGCACTAGAAGCAGTAGCAATATTGTTAGAAGTAGTTGTTTTAGTAGTAGTATTATAATAGTGCCTTCTGCCTGTTTCAATTTTCCCTCAATGTGCATGGGAAGTTTCTCTTAACACCCTGAGTCATTCCAAACATAATATTTATACATAGTTTTGACAACCTTTGTGCATATAGAGTTTTTTCTCTGTAGTATAACACTTCCCAACAGCATTTTGTGAAATTTCAAATTCTCATGAATTTTTTTGTGAAAGTTTCAACTAAAAACTCTATGCTATTCCTGAGATACAGCTGACATATCTTCTTGACAAGTTCCATCCTAGCACTTGAATTTGATTCAGTTTACAATATTCTGAGAGCCCCACTTAAATACTCTTTGCCTTTTTGGAGACACAAAATTAGACATTCCCCAATTCAAAATGAGAGACTGTACAGATGATAATCTTACTCCAACTGCTACGAAGTTCATGTCATCACCATAGGTTTGGCTACTTGACATGTCAAATTAAATGACCAAAACATTTACACTCCAATAACATTTTACTTTTTAAATTGGAATTAGAACTTTCTCTTATCCATTGAATGAGCCCTGTAGTTTTCGAAGCATTTGTTCTTTCTAGGACAATATTTTTTTATTTTAGCTTGGTGAAAAGAGAAAAAATTAATACAGAAGGGCACAATCTGCTCGTAACTTAGGCAATGCTGTAGGTCTGCCTTGAAAAGAACAATTGAACATGTGAAGAATTTTGATAGTCAAAAAATTTGACTTGGAGTTTCATTTTTTAAGTGCATATCTAGCTATGCGATTAATTTTAAAATTATCAAAAGAAAAAGTGATTTGATAAAGGCAAATGTTCAGCTTGTAATTATAGAATAATCCACGCGGAAGAGCTTTGTTTTCAAAGTAGGACATGTCATAAAATCCGTTACTCGTGGTATTCTTGGTGAACGGTAGAGTAAAGTTTTCTTAAACATGAATTTATTCTACCCTTCCACTTTGTCAACACCATACGTTGACTTTAAATTGGTATAAAAAAAACACGTGGGATCTAGTTTTTCTGGCTTATATTATTGATGCTGTTGAGAATAAAGCTATAAAGGGGTTCTTCCACCTGGCCGTTGAAAAACGGGTAGAATATCATGATTTGGTGACAGAGTTTGTTCCTTTCTTCTGAAATTCACTTATTTATAATTCTACTCCAAAAAAGCACCTTAGCTACGCTTCGAGTTAAACTGAGATAGACGCATGCAATCGCCTCGATTGACCAAAACAACACCAGTTGAGGTTTGATTTCGCTTGGATTGAGACCAAACTAAATAATGAGTAGTTGTGATACAATAGTTATCAGATTATTGGACAACATAGCGGATGGAGATTATGATCTTGAGAAATGTGGAAGACAATATATAGGGCTCACTCAGGGCCAGGACCGTCAAGAAAATCCCAAACTCCAGAATTTCCAGAAAAGGGGATCGCAATAGCTGGTATGTACTATTTAACATACACTGCCCTCAACTAATAGCCAGTTCCAACATTTGGCTGATAGCCTTAAAACGGGGAGATTTGGTAGGCTTGTCTCAAAATGGTAGTCAATAACCAGGTACTGGAATATTGTAGTTTCATGCTATAAGACTGAATTTGAGAAAACACCATTGAAAGTTTCAAAAATAAAGAACACAAGTTTTACTTTTGAAGAACTAAAGGTTATAAGAAAAGAAGTGTATACTTGATTGCATAAAGGTCTCATTGTTAAACTGCCAAAGAAATACTTTGTATGTATCCGGTTTTTACGGTACCGAAGGAAAATGATTCTTCTTGAGTTGTGGTAAATTTAAAAAAGAATTAAATACGACCATTTTAAAATGGAAAGTGTACAATCTACTGTTCAATTTCACAAGAATTGTTTTTTGACAAGAAATTGTTACCTGGCCCCTGTAGACCTTTTGATTTATATTATTCATGCCCTGTTGATTTTCATGATCGGATATGGTTTTGTTCTGAATTAGATTGTTAATATGCTTACACATTTTTGCCTAATGGGTTATCAACAGCCTGAGGGTTCTTAAAAAACCATTTAAACCCGCTTCTCAGTTCTCCCTACTTTGACGAAGAGGTTATTTATTAGTTGTTTACATGGATGACTTACTCATTCTGGGAGTATTACTTTTAGAATGTCAATACAACGTTTACGAAACAGTGAAATTACTGAAAGATTTGGAGTTTGTGATTCACCCGGATAAGTCAGTTCTTATTTCAAGTCAATATATGGAATCTCTTAGATTTCTGTTAGATTCACGATCAATGCGGAGTTTCTTGTCGGAATTTTTTTTTTTTTTAAGTCTAAGATTTGGTTTCAAAGTTTACTAGTCGAGAATTGACTACGATGAGAGAATTGGTCGGCACTCCAGGTGTTCATGTTTCAACCTTTTCAGCAGTGGATACTGATCGAAGAGTAAATCTTGGCTCTCGGAGCCCCAAGTTTCAAACTCATGTAAAATCTGGCACTCGGAGCCCTAAAATTAGTTATAGGAACGTAAGATCTGGCTCTCGGAGCCCAAAAATAGATTTTAGAACCACCAGAAATGGCTTGGCGTGCCCCATGAAATTCCATGACTAAAGAAATGACAGAAAGCGTAAGGCTTCTCCAGAAAACCACAAAGGCAAAAGATTAAAAGAAAGCAAGTCAAATGAAGGTATATTTAACAAGGTTTCTGAAAAAATTCTAGTACGAAGGAGGGTTCCAAGATTCATGAAAAACTTGCCAAAATTGTAAACATAGCTTTATCTGAAGCTCTGGAAATAGGGAAGCTAAGGGATTTATTTGAGCGATACCCTAGGCCTACCAATACCGATGAAATTTTTGTTCTTAAGGCGTATAAAAAAATTTGTGCTACTTTTTAACACAAGCTAAACAGAGGAATGCCCTTCATGTGCAGTGGACTATTGTCCACTCAACCTTTTGTATTCTAGAGGTAGCAAATGCGATTCTTCAGCTTGAAAATCATGACATTAAAGAAAAGGTCGTCCAGAACCTAATAGATACAGTTCACGTGCTTGGCCTCACCGATTATGATCTCAGTCTAAAAAGACATCATGCGTTGAAATTCATGAAATTCATGTAAGTTCAAATCCCATAGCATTAGATTTATGCACTCCTGAAGCAAAAGTGACGAAGCTTAGCTTTCGCAAGGATGTTGCCAAAACATTATCCAAAGCAAATCCGTGGTGGATTTGAAAAAAAAATCACTTGGAAGACCAAAAACTTGCAAGGGGGCCTACTGTTATTGCCGCTATCAGAACGAGGCCCTCTGTCCAAACTATCGCAGAAATTTGGGTCTTTTTTTACTGGAAAGCAGAGTTGTGGATTTTCGAGTACTAAAACACTCACGGGGTGATTTTGGGGCCGAGCTCACTTTAACATCCGATGTAAGTTCGGAACTTTGGCAGTCATTTGATATTGCCAATCATTCTTCTAAAGCAATTGAGCATAAATCAGTTGCCTTACATTTGTGTAGTGATGCATGGAAACTAGGCTAGGCACTTGTGAAGGAATATCCCATAAAAACAGCCACAGATAAATGGTTCTCAGATGAAAAGCGATTTAAAATCAATGCCTTAGAAATAAAAGCTTTTTATCAGAGATTAAAGTTTGCCTAGGATAGTAAAGGCATGTATTTTTAGCGGCGTTCAGAAAAAGCAACCATAGTGGCATACAAAAATAAAAACAGATCAAAATCTGAGTTTAGTTATTATTTTGCAAATAAGGTCTGACAGCTAGTATTGCAGAAAAAAGAGTGGATATAATATTTCCCTAAAGTGGCTTAATATCACTGATAAAGGATCATGAAAATTTTATAATGAAAGGAATGGGAATTGGATTCTGGAATATTTGAAATGTAAACTGTGTGGTATCTAAATGGATAGACATTGATTTGAGGTCAACAAATTACAATATTCAGATTAAACCATTAGTTTCTTGGAAAGTAGATCTGGAATATTCTTTTGTAGATGAATTTGCAATGAGTTTGAAGCCTCATTTCTTTTATATATCCCCCCCCATCTTTGACTTGCTTCGGAAGAACCTTCAGAAGGTAGAAATGGATCAAGCAAATAATATTTTGATCTTTAAAAACTGGACCACACAAGTCTTTTATATCTTACTATTAAGGGTTTTAGTATGAATTCACAAACTTCCCTCTGTTCCTCCCTCTGTCCCTTCCCTTTGTCCCTCCCCTCAAAAAACTGACCTTGCACCATCCATTGTTTAAAGCGTTACGTCTATCGGCTTGTGTCGTCTCTGGCAAGGTTTTTTCCACCAAGGAAATTCTCCTTCCATATTCGATATCATCATGGATGCATTGCAGGATTCGACTAAGAACAGGGTTCACTTTAAAAAGGGATCGACTTTTCTGGAAGAAACGGGATCCAGCCTCTGGAGGCAACTCTACTGGAGACCTCGACCTTTTTTACGGAACCTTTCACTCAGGTGTTGGATATAGCGCTATTAATGCTGGAAGCCCTACTTTATCGGCAATTTTTACTAAGCTTTCAGTTGCGCAGTAATTAAATCACAAGAATTTCATTAGTGCTGTCTTTAATAGAAGGTCTGGTCTTCCCAAGCTTTATAGTATCTGGGATGTAAAACGCATATTCGATCTCTTTACATTACCAGCTTCGTATATCCAAATTTTTCAACCACAGACACAAACACCAAAATTAGCAGTTTTATTGATTTTTATTGATTTTAGCAGTTTTATAGTGAAAGGGTTTAGTTTTCTGGCCAATTCGTCAATTAACAATATGATACACAATGACGAGTTTTTTTTTGCTTTTCGAATCCATATGTTGTAGAAAAAACAAACTACAACAAATCAATCGTTAACATCTGCCTTTTGAAGAGTATTTCCTGTGTCTGCTGACGCATCTAGTTAGTTACATTAGAATGAAATCAAATCTGAATAGAGACGACGCATCTTTTCTTACATACCGTAAGCCTCATACTGCTGCGTCCAAGTCATCCTTTTCTACAAGGATCAAAGAAGTGTTATTTCTTGAAGGAATAAATTTCAGTGTAGAGCTCATAGATCTCAGAATGGTGCTCATAGCACCAGATCTTGCTCAATGTCCCACCTTAAAGTAAGAGTAGTTGCTGTGGACCAAATTTTAACATATGTAGGCTTGACAAATACGAAAATGTTAGCAAGGCTCTACGATAAACCAATGGAAAGTGGACAACTGTTATTTGTTTTTTTGAAATTACTTATTTTATTTTGTTGTATTTGAAATTTCTTACTAAAAATTAATTTTTTTACAGCTGCCTCTTTTTACGATGGCTATTTTATTGATTATTTGCGCTGGTTTAGCTCATAATGAACTAAGGCGCTTTTTGGAGTAGAATTGATAAATTAATTGAAAACTTACCTAGTTTGGAGTTTGATTGTAATTCTACTCCAAAGAAGGAGCGCTAGCGTAGCTGAGAGTTCAACTGCCCTCCCAATTTCCCTTCCCGTTGAACTCTCAGCGTTTCATCATAATCTTAAGCACTGGATAGGATAATGATTTTAAAATACTGGTGTTGTTTTGGTCAATTGAAGAGATTGCACGCGTCAATCACAGTTTAACTCTCAGCGACGCTGGCGCTCTTTTTTTGAAGTAGAATTACAATCAAACTTCAAACTTAGTAAGTTTTCGTTTAATTTATCAATTTTAAATAGATACCAGATCCCATATCAAATCGCTTGCAAGACTTGAGCGAGGGTAGAAAACAATCTTTGATGCCGAGAAAATAATTGACGTAAACATGGCAGGGGCTGTTGTGATAATCTTGTTTGAAAAGTGTACTGGCAATCAAAACATTTCTTATAGACTAAAACAAAATGCAGGCTTCAAGAAAAATATTATAGAAGAGAAAAATTTCATTCACAGGAGACATGGAGCATAGTCTGTATGTTATTCACATAAATTGCAATTATATTACTAAAAACCGCCTTATTGTTATTTACCTTTGGTATATAATTTAGTCGAACAAACTGTCGTCAAACTGTCGACCAATTAAAATAAAACCAAAATTATAATATCGGCAAAGATTTGGTATATTTTATTTTGGTATTTTATAATACCCTTATAAACGGGTAAAATTATTTAGTAAGAGAGTAAAAATTGCTTAAACAATACTAAATGTCCAGATATTTTTGATCTGCATCCGTGCCTTTATCGACGGGTAAACACAAACTAAAAACGACACTAAAAAATATGTTAAACAAAAACATATGACAAACGTGAAGAATGAAAAAGAATTAAGTCAACGAATTGAGTTAATTAAGTTAATATGGTAGATACAGCGGTGGCAAATTTAGGGAAGCTTTGATATTTTCACAGAAATATTGAAAAAGTGACTAATTTGTATCCTCCCTAGAGGTGAAAATAAATTTTATCACCCCTCTCTGAATTGACATCAATTGACATGTCTGAGGTTCTCTGTCAATACTCAGATTATTGTTATATTATATTATGTGTTTTTTATTTCCAAGTTTTTCTCAGCTTTTTTCAAAAGTTAGTTAAATCTAAGTTTTTTTCTCAAATCTTTTTCGTTTTTCCATTTTCTCATTTAAATATAATTTTCGGTTTGTGAAAATAACTATCGTCCTTTAAGATTTTTACTGATTCTTTGAGTTGCCTTTTTATTTTATATATTGTTCTTATTCTTAAAAAATTTCTGAATTAATAAGAAAAATAATTGTTCTGAAATCAATACTTTGATTTTTTCAAAATTCAAGAAGATCCGCAGTATTTTGGGCACACAACCTAATCCATTATACAAACCATATAAAAATAGAAGAGATAATTATTAAGGAATTTCCATGGGGGGAGGAATTAAAAGGCCGTCAAAGAAAAATTAACAGAATATGCTGAGGTTATGCTTGACCTAGCTAGGTTAAAGCTAGGCAACTGAAGTGCAGACTAAACAACAATATCCAAACTAGGTTATAAAAATTGCAATCCTCTGGAAGTGCAAATTAAGTTTGTCACCAAATTTTTTCTTGCAACCGGTAATGAAACAGGAAGTAACCATTTTCAATGGAATTGAATTTCAAAATTAACGCGTTTACTGGAAGAATAGAAGAAAAAGCGCAATGAAATTGAAAAATCCCTTGCGGGCTGCTGTCTAATAATAATAATACGGGTATATTGCAAATAGATCTATGACTTTAGGATCTTTGAGTCAAAATTATTGTCCCCTGGGGAGGAAAGAATGGGTAGAATACTGTTGAAACTAAAACTAATAACAAACTTTCTACTATAACAGACTATAGAATTACATTTCGTTCAGTGAAATTGATGGTGGCCGACGCATCAAAAATTAAAAAAATCCCAGAGGTTTAATTTTACTCTAACTAATAGATCAACAATTTAAAAATGTCTTTGTTTAAAAAATGAAAGCTAATCTCTAGTAAAACACATAGTATTTCAACTGATTTTAAATTCAGCTTTCAGGGAAAGTTTTAAGTCTTTTGGCAATTTCATCCTGTGCAATTTAGTCACATATTAAGAAGAATATGCATGAAACATTTTTTTTCCAATTTCATATCTTTTGCAGTTAACGGTTCGGATATGGTACTTTTGCACTAGCCAGAAAGAAGTATCCTTAAAAAATTAGCATCAAGTCTATCATATTAGAAATGCTTTAGGGTCTAAGGTTTGATTCCTTCTATAGTCTAGCTAAATTGAAATAGTAAGTGTGTGATGTGCCGTTGGGACACACTTTCACTACTTTTGCTGGTAAAAACCTTGAATTTGATGGTGGATTTGAACAGTGGCGACATCATCAGGTCATTGATTGGTTATATGAAGCGTGACCTGGAAGTGTACCCTAAGTAAGTCAAGCACACTGATCTAATTCAGTTTTTATTTAAAAACATAATTTGCTCTTTATGTGAAAGTAAAATAAATTTTTAAGGTTTTCTCCTTTTTCAACTTTGATAATTCCAAAGTAATTGGCTATATCAGACTTAAATTAATTATACATATTAATTCGTCAATTTCTATTTCTTTGTTTTATCAGTTGTCTTGTCTATGATGGTAATTTTTTTTCTCGATATTACGAGAAACAAACAAAAACATAGCTTGAAATAAGGATTGTTTTCATCAAAGTGCAAATTATTTCCTGATCTTTAGAATATACACACCTTCGGATTGACAAAATAACTCCTGAAAAATAAAGAACAATATAAATGAACACCTATCTTTCTTCTGTGAAAAAATGTAAAATTTCACATTTCTGTAGATGGAAGCTTAAAACGTGATAGTAATATGCTGAATACTATGGTTTGATTTTCATTTAAGATCACTGGCCTCTTTGGGGATATTTTCCCATTTTTATCCAAATCAGGCAAATATTTTCAGGCTCTTTGTGTCTGATAGGTGTCATTAAACCTAACGAATCTTATGTATTTGGTATTATCATAAAAACAATTCTTTTGATATATTATTAGTTATAAAAATTCAATTTTTTCGTTTGCCTCCTAGGGGATGTTTTCCCAGTTTTATTTAAGTAAGGAAAATATTTTTTGGCTCGTTGTGTCTGATTTGTAACGTTAAACCAGATACATTTTATACATAGATAATCAGCATAAATTATCAATTCTTTTGATGTATTATTTGTAATAAAGATTGTTTTAATGTTTTGGTTACTATTGTTCGGAAAGCTCCATTCTTACTTTACCATAAACTGATAAGTCTTCCCTATATTTTACAATTTTTTTGAATTAAAAGCAAAACATCCTGAATTCCTTCTGTCCTTTATGTTTTTGTATTAATTTCTCTCTGGCTGTTCCATTTTACGTGTGGAAAAGAATTTTCAGCAGGAATTTTGAGAAACGGGGGGAATAATTTATGCAAGTGAATTTTTTGCACAGAGATGTTTTTGGGAATTTTCCGTAGGGAAACTTTCAGGGAAATCTTCAGGAGGAAATACAACAGAAACTGTTTTAATAGCTGATAATATACCGTGCGCTGTTCCAATCTTGGATTAACCAATAGTAAAAGGGAATGAATTTCTTAGTAATTCAAAAATTATTATACTAATGCAAAATCTTTAAATAATTAAAAAAAATTAAACCACTACATTAAAACATTTGTTTGTTTATTTTGCTCAATGACAATGTAGTTAATTCAATTTTTAGTTACGGGTTTACAAGAACACAAAGAGATTCTTAAAAAGAATTACCATTGCTTTGTTGGTGCTAGCAGTTTGTGTCATTCTCACATACAGGACACATATACTTCTTTGGAGACATTCCTCTTCAGTCTCAGAATCATTCAAGATTATTGCACCATTCAAGATTTCGTCGTTTGAGCAAGTTAGAAGCATTTTCCTACGATCAAGCTACGGTAAGTGACCTCCCTGTAATATCTCTTTTTAATTTAACAAAAAACATTCTTATGTATCTTAAAGAAATTTGAATTAAAAATTTACACCATGTCTATATGCATAAGCTAAAGAGTAAGGGGAGACTGGGACCCTTTTGGCTTCACTTAGGGCCCTCAAATTATGCGATACAAATTTTCGTATTATTTCAATTTCAACAAGTTTTAACCATTTCCTATTTCTACAAAAGCCTTTTTCTTAGTGTCAACACTTGCAGCTACATGTCTTTAATATTCTTTTTTATCCCTTTTACTCTTTGCAACTTCATATGGAAAGACCAGCTTCAGAAATTTCTGAGCTGGCTTATTTTTTACGTCCTTTTTTTATTTATGGGAAAGATATTCTGTTTTATCAGTGTCACTTGAAGTGATGTGCATAGTATGATGTGCTTAGTCCCAAGCCTAAGAGTCTTGAGGTGAAACTTTAATTTCTTAGGGGGATCTTGGATTAAATCAAATGTTACTATGCACATCTAGGCTATCAGAAGGGTACATCTACAATATCATAAGAAAAGCAAACGGTATTAGTTCGAAAATTTAAGAGCTACTACTACTAATACAATGGCTGTAAGTACTTGTGACTTAGACAACTTACAATTGTGACTGCAACTACTTGTGAATTGGACAACAACTACAATCGTCTGTGACAACTTTTGACTTTAAACATGACTATTTAGGACTACAAGACTGCAAAGAGCTGTTATTAAGAATTTTTCTTATTGAAACTGTGAATTTTTTGTATTTTCTGCTACTACTCTTATAATTGCAACAGTGTTTGATTTTGATATTTCCAAAGCTGCTGTGGCTGCTACAGCTTCTACTACTATAAAACTTAGTCATATGATTTTAGGTTCATTCAGGTTACATGAAGGGCTTATATGCTCTGGCTCAAGGAATCATCAAAGTTTAAAGTTAAATATGTCCGGGAGGGTTGAAAGGGATGTTAAGCTATAAATCATTATGGACGACACAACTCTGAAAAAATATGTATCTGCAATATCTCAAGACCTGCTACTTGTATTAAGTAAAAACTTTCAGGAAATTATGAGGGGGTTGCTGAGATAATTCCAAAGATACACTATGCATCTGTATTAATTTGGCATATTATATTTTCGCAGGGTCATATGAAAAAAAGGTATCTCAAGTTTACATAGACATTACCATTGCACAGAAAGTCATTGACGTGCATTTCTTAAAACAGTTACAGAATGATTGTCATTCTTTCAAGATTTGAAATAGAATTTGTGTTTAGATTTAAATCTTTTGTAGAAGCAAATTCTTGTCTAATTTCTAAGACAGTTTTTTAGTTCTACTAAATAAATTTCGATTAACTTTTCTTCACTAAGTATTTCTTCATGCTAATGTTCTTATAACGCAATATTTTTTTCTTTTAACTAAACTTTAATATGATTTTTTATTAACTAAGGTTTTCTTTTCTAACTAATTTTAATGCGAACAATTTTTCTTGTAACTAAATTCTTAATAAAATCTTTTTCTTCAAGATAATACATACTGGTGGCTTTTTGAGACAAATACGATATCTGAGGCCTAAAACATTACAATTGCATAGATAAATTATTGACCTGCATTTTCTAGAATGGTGAGAGAATAATTAGAATTCTTTCAAGATTGGAGTCAAATAGCGTTTATATTTATATATTTTGTAAAAGTGAATTTTTAACCAATTTCCAAGACAGTTTTTTCGTTTGCTTACTAAATGTTGATAAACCATTTCTTCGCCTCGTTTTTTTATGCTAATGGTTTTTACCAGATTTTTTTTTCTTTGCTTACTTATTTTAATAGGCTTTTCTGTCCACTAAGCTTTTCGTTCCTAACTAGTTTAAAAAAAAATTATGGAAATAGTTTTCTAACACAATATTTTTTCCTGATAACAAAATTTTAATAGACAGTTTTTTCTTCAATAGGTTTTTTTATCATTATTAGTTTTCTAAGACAATAGTTTTTGGGGTAACTGAATTTCAATGAGCCTTCTCTTCACCAAATTTTTTAATCCTGATAAATTTTCTCAATCAGTATTTCTTATGCTAATTAAATTTTAATATGCTTTTTTCTTCAATAAATTATCTTTTGCTAACTAATTTCAAAATGAATTTTTTTTTCTAAGAAATATGGGATGGGCATATAAGGTTTTTATAGATAGAGTTGTCATAACAACTTCAAAAGGGGCTCATTCAATTGGAAATTAAGAGGGCTAGTGCCCTTTCTAATAGTCGAAAGATATTGGACAGTAACTAACCCCCCTCTCACGCCCTTCATTCCTCTGAACACATCCAATCAAAATTTTCAGATAGCCCTTTTGTTCAACGTAGTAGAAAGTTCTAGAAATTAAGTCTTTGAGGATTACAACCCTCCCCCCAGCCCTCAGGGCAAGTAATATAAGTTATACCCTGGGGGTATATAAGGTTTTTATTGAAAGTATTGTCGTAAAAACTTCAAAAGGGCTCATTTGATTGGAAATTGAAAGGGCCAGTGTCTTTTTAATAGTTAAAAGTGATTGGAGAGCGACTAACGCTCCTCTCACGCCCACCATTTTCCCAAACACATCCAATCAAAATTTTGAGATAGCCATTTTGCTTAACGTAGTTGAAAGTTCGGGAAATTAGGTCTTAGAGGATGACAACCATCCAAACAGCCCTTAAGGTAAGGGTTGTAATTTATGCCCTGGGGGCAAATAAGGTGTTTATACAAAGGGTTGTCGTAGAAACTCAAAATGGGCTCATTTTATTTGAAATAGAAAGGCCTAGTGCCCATTTTAATAGTCGAAAGTGATTGGAATGCTTGACATTTTTATAGTAAAGATCGATGTGGTATAATGTATGTTTTTGTTGTTGTTGTTTAGACCAAGGCACTTCGTATCGAAGGAGTTGTCGTAGGAACTTTGAAAAGGGCTATTTCGGTTGAAAATAGAAGGCTGATGCCCTTTTTAATAGTCGAAAGTGATTGAAGGAAAAATAATCCCCCTCCCACGCCCACCCTCCCATTTGCCCATTATGTTGCCTTAAGATTAAATCAAAATGCACTTTGTTAATGCTAATTCCCAATAAGGCATCTCAGCAGTGTCCCAAGAACGACTGAGGGTATTATGTTCAAACTTTCGGGGCTACTTCTGCTCTTAAACTTTAACACAATCAAAATAGTGTAAGTGTATTCAAGCTATTAAAATAAGTAAACAGATTTTTCTGCGAATGGTATCAAGTTTTCCATTTCAGGTCAACAAGAGGAGGTATGAAACTAAATTAAACACTACTATTTGTGTCCAGATTTTTAAAAGGATGCATGTCGTCAAAAATTGCTGAAAACTCTTCTCCAGCATTTAAATAGCAAGCCATACTATAAAGTCTTAAAAAGACGAAAAGACTTAAAGTATTACTTACTTTTTCTCTGAAAAGACTATGTCAATATAAAACGAACAGAAATTAAGTAAAAAATAATTTTTCCACAAAATCAGTTTTTCAACAAAAAGTAAAGAACTCCATTAAACAAAAAATAAGCAAAAATAAAATCAAATAATCAACCAAGCGTGAAATTACCACAAATAAGCATTGATAAATAAATGAAACCCACAACAAACAGAAATTACAATAAATAACCGAGTCAAACTCAAAACGAGAAGAAATTAACATAAGTTGGGATCAAAACCCCTATGCCTTTCGAAGGCATGGGAAAAATTTTTACTTTACTGAAAAAAATATAAATGAATGTGCATTGTCAGTTTAATATACATATACTGATATTTAGTAATCAAAATATTAATATTAATTGATTTATTAAAGTTATAAAAGTAAAAACATTTATAAAAGTTATAAAAGTTATAAAAGTAGAAAGCAAGTTATAACCGACGACAAGTCCTTCATTATAACCGTAGAAAGTTGGATAAAACCACTTTTTTGTATTACTTGTTATTGACATATGGGCTGTCATACGGGTAATTAAATCTATTTGTTAACGATTCTTTCGGAAAACCTTTTTTACCTTCCAAAGCACCCACTTTTCAGAACCATACTTGACCATTGTTATTACCTTTGCTTCATATACTTATGTCTAGGTTTGCAGGCTTGTATTCCTATTCTTCCCAACTATTTTCCACAGTAAAAAAAGCTTTTGTGTTGACAAATACGTAACTCAACACAGACGCTTTCACAGGGAGCCATAGGAACCTTCTTGGTTTTATATTTTGCCTCTTATGAATATCATTGTATATGGACAGCTTTTTTTTCCTAATAGTTTTGTTTTCGTGTTCTCAAAATTTTTGTTTTCCGAATAATTAAATACTGAATTTCCCTTGTTTAGTCAAGCTTTTCCATAAGCAGAATATTCAAACGTCTGTTCACTTTACTTTCTAGTCCAGCTTTCGTTATTTCGTTTTTGCAGGTATATTCCACTCCCCAAAGATTGTTGTAGCAAAGCAAATAGCTATTTGCTAATGAAAATTAGGTATTTCGGTTATTTGAGAAATTGTTGAATATCATTACGCGTGGCTGATAATTCCCAAGAGTATTTGCGTGTCATTATTTTTGCGTATGGGAATTGATCAACTTTCCACGTTTGACTAATTAATTAAGAGATTTTACGGACAAAGATCACGCGTATTTTTGTATTAATTGAAAACATGACTATAATTTAAAGAAAAATAATTCCATTTAAGAAAGAAAACGTCCAATGTAGGGATTAAGATACTGGCTTACTCATGGGATAGAAGTCCAAACACAGGACCTCGTTCTAAGATACTAAATAACGATAAATTTCTACATAGGATTGAGGCTATCTATCAGAGAGATAGCGATAAAGAAGTTTTGAGAAAACTACCTAATCCAATATAAGACGGCTTTTGAGATGGAAAGGGCTACTTTTACAAAAGGCAAGGTGGCCATTGCGAGCAAATTATAAACTAATAATGAAGTCAGTAAAATAATGTAACAACACTGTATGGGATTTTTTCAAATGTTGTGGTTGCTTAAAAAAACATAAATGGGTTAGAGCATTGGTCGTCAACCTTTTGCTGTAAAAGAGCCAAAAGTTTACATTGGGATATTACGCGGGCCGCACTTAGGTCATATGTCATTACACTGTAGTCTAGTATTGTAGGTATACTATAATAAGTAGAGTACATCTACAATATTTATGTACCAATATTTTAAGTTTGAAAATAAAACGCTTAATGTATATTTATGCTACATTTAGTGTAGTTAATACAATCAATACAATGTTCATTGTGGCATTTGACTTGCAATTATTTTTGTAGTAGAGACGTGTAATAAGGCCCTCTTAATGTATGTCCGATAACCGAGAACAATGTTTGTTTTTTCGATAATTCAGAATTGAAAAAGTTTGCTCACAAATATATGTACTACCAATCATATTAATTAATTGCTCAGCAAACATTTTTAACTTCTTGTAATTTTCAGAAGGCAAATTTCCATAAAAATCCACCAAATTATTTCTTTCCTTAAAAGCTATTTTAAGTGTGGTATCACTTTGCAAATCTATCACCTTGATTTGAAAATCACTTGGTAAATTACTGATACCTAACGCGAGGGGTTTTTCGAAAATATCCATCTTACTTGAGATCTTTGTGAAATCAGGAACCCGCTTTTCAAACTCAGTTTGAAATTATATTAATGCACTATTTATTTTAGTATTTTGCCAAACAAAATTTATACAAGTTTCTTTTACTCCTTTTTTGCAACTTGAAAAATGATCGATGTGAATAAATCCTTGAAGTGATGAATATGATTCAAAAATAGATCTTGACTGATCCAACTGGATGGTGAGACTCTACCTTCTGAGTTTGCTGGAGTACCAGTTAGTATGTGAGGCTGAAAATTTTTCCTTGGAAATATAAATTAAGGTCGTAAATACTGACTGCTTGCAGAAACAGTCCCGACCATGGTCACAAGGATACCTCTCTCTCATGATATTGCCTTACATAACATCATCTGACCCATCTCCCTAAACATTTTCGGAGGAACGTGAACTGTGGTAACCGAATTTTTGTCACAGTTGTGTATGTCAGTTGCATTAAAAGGAAATTATTCTAGAACTGACTTCGGTCTTGAGAAGAACTGTTCAATGTTGACTCTCTTAAAGCATGTGGGTTTAGACTTGAGCAGTAACAGTTGTGGATTTTGAACTCGGAAACCTACAAGCCAGTCTGTTCCTGTCTTTTTGGCATTGCTCCAGTTCTGAGGAATTATTTTGTTGTTTGCTATAGCAAAGTAGTTGATTCAGTCAAAGGCATATGCACAGGCAGTTGTAGTTACATTTAGTTGGGTTCGCAGTCGCAATCAGTCACATTCACAGGTATTTGCAGTTGCAACTTCTCACAAATTCAAACAGTTAAAAGTAGTTACAGTTTCAAAGAGTCACAATAATAGTAGTATTAATTGCATATATAGCAGTTGTAGCAGCCCTCAAAGGTTCAATTAATTGCTTTCAGCTGTTTTTCAGATATTTTTCATATGCCCTTTTGAAAACCTGCATGAATAGAGCACATATTGATTTTTTTCAATATACTTTGCAATATCCCT
>JAQQPU010013039.1:3869-19698 GCA_029168905.1 Artemia sp. Kazakhstan ARC1039
TAGTAGAATTTGGGTAATCTGAAGTTAGGAGCTTTAGGCTGAACTGGACTAGAACGTTTATGTTATAGGCTAACGTATAATAGATCGTAAGTGTTATGCTGGTGATAAATATGCTCGTTTCTATTTCTTTTTAGCTCCATTTTTCTGTTACAATTTTTTTTTCATGACAGATGGGCTGCAGTACTTTAAGAGGTGTAAAGTGCAAAATTCGTGGGGTGCAAAACTCCGTAGGGGACAGTCAGATCCCCTCCGCGCAAATAGCAACTCTTACAAATACGAGCCTATTTTGAGTTATTTCTTAAATAAACAAAATTCAAAAGTGTGGTGGGAGAGGGGGTACTTTAGAACTGGTAGACCTTTCCCCGCTAATGCAGGCATGAAATATGCTAATATCATGCAAATGTGGTCAAGCAGGTTTAGAATAGCTAAAAATTTTATACTTACTATTTTGACAAAGATCAATGAATACGAATAGAAAAATATTTACAAACAAATCAAATACTGAATATCCTTGTTCATGAAGATTTAAATTGGCGCCTTTGACACATAGAAAACTCTTCATTTCCGATCAGTAAGTAGCAGAGTCGTTCGAGGGGGAGGGCAGCTGTCCTGGGCACCATGGCTGGAGGTTGGGCACCACTTTGATTAAATTTTTCACTTTTGTTTGGCTTTTTTGTTGAATCGGAAGGGGGATGCAGTAATTAATTTTTCTAAGTACAACACCCTGGGAACGGCTCTGGTAAGTAGTAATGAGCATTTCTTGAACCATAAGGCTTATTCTACACCTCACAATTATTTTATGATTTCACTTTACGTTGCTTGCGACAAGATGAAATACTGTGGCGAAACTCAATCATATTTTACGAACATTTGATTTGGTTCCTTAAGAATATTTCAGTTATGTGCCCAAAAACGGGAATAAAAGTCGGAAAACATCCATGCGTGTGAGATACTAAAAAAAAAACGTTACTTCGACTAAATTAGCTTGAAAAAACTTAAATTTAAAACCAAAAATCGACTGATCTGAGTGTCAGGCTTTTTGCGTTCAGTAGGTTCCAGAAAAAGTGATTGATGGCAAGAATTCCTTTCTGCATTATTTTTTTTTCTTTGCATCAAACACTAAATTATTACACAGAACCGTGGATGCTGGAGAAAATCGAGGGCGTTTTATAACGTCGTAATATAGTAGAATTTCTGGATCTGAAATTAGGAGCTTTAGACTTAACTGAACTGATTCATGATATAGGCTAACATAATGTAAAGTGTGTATTATTGTAATATGTGAGTGTAAGCGTGCTGCTGTAAGTAAATATACCCGTTTCAATTTCTCTTTGTCTTCATTTATTTTTTACAATTTGTTTATTTATTCTTTCAAATGATAGAGGGACTGCGGTAATTCAAAAAGCATTAAGTGACCTTTTAAACTGAAATTCGTAGCCTACAGTCTTAAAGCCATTACATTCCATCGATTATTTCAATCCGTTTTCCCATATCGTAATTGGTCCATGAGGTGCTTAGAATTCCCAGTTTATATATGATCTCCTTTCACAGAGGAAAGTCTCCGGAGGATGTTTATATAAACATTGTTTTGCTACACCTCTGATGTTTGCTGCTTATGATTAAGTTTAGAAAAAAGCCAGAAACTTATTTTTTCAGAAGTATCTTCGTTCTTTTCAGTTTTTCTTGTAAATGTATGTCTTTTAGAGGCAATCTAACGGTCTTATGTCAATTTTTGAATTCTGTATCAACATGCCTAAGACTCTAGGCAGGCATGCCTTTCCAAAAACTAACCTGACAAGTATGTGTCCAATAAGAGAGTCATGCATACTCCTGCCATTTACCCGTGCCCCAACCATTTAAACATTTGCCTCTCAATTACTTGGACTATCTGTCTTGGCTTTTCTCTGTCTACAATTACCCAGCGTCTTGATGCAACCTATTGCAAAACACTTGAGAACTTCAATTCAAAATCAACGAATTTTTTTTTTTTTTTTTTTTTTAGCATATAGCATCCTCAGTCGTTCTTGGGATACTGCTGAGATGCCTTATTGGGAATTAGCATTAATACAGTGCGTTTTGATTTAATCTTAAGGCAACATTTCGTTTTTAGACATAATGCGCAAATGGGAGGGTGGGCGTGGGAGGGGGCCTAGTTGCCCTCCAATCACTTTCGACTATTAAAAAGAGCATTAGCCCTTTCTATTTTCAAACGAATGAACCCTTTTCGAAGTTCCTAAGACAACTCCTTCGATACGAAGTGCCCTGGTCTAAACAAAAAAAAAAGAAAAAATAATAATACATTGTACCCACATCGATCTTTACTATAAAAATGTCAAGCCTTCCAATCACTTTCAACTATTAAAACAGGCACTAGCCCTTTCAATTTCCAATCGAATGAGTCCTTTTGAAGTTTCTGTTACAGCGATTTCAATAAAAACCTTATATGACCCCAGGGCATAACTTACAACCTTTGCCATGAGTGCTGGGGGGGGTGTCATCCTCAAAGACCTAATTTCCAGAACTTTCAACTACGTTGAAGAAAATCGCTACCTCAAAATTTTGATTGGATGTGTTTGGGGACATGGTGGGCGTGAGAGGGGGGTTAGTTCCCCTCCAATCACTTCCGACCATTAAAAAGGGCACTAGGCCTTTCAATTTCCAATCGAAATGAGGCCTTTGGAAGTTTATACGACAACGCTTTCTATAAACCCCTTATATGCCCCAGGGCAAAACTTACAACCCTTGACCTAAGGGCTGTGAGGGGGTTGTCATCCTCAAAGACATAATTTCCGGATCTTTTAACTACGTTGAACAAAAGGGCTATGTAAACATTTTTATTGGATGTGTTAGGGGAAAAGGTGGGCGTGAGAGGGGGGTTAGTTGCCCTCAAATGACTAGACTATTAAAAAGGGCACTAGCCCTTTGAATTTCGAATCCAATGAGCCCTTTTTCAAGGTTCTACGACAAAGCTTTCAATAAAAACCTTATATGCCCCCAGGGTATAACTTACAACCCTTACTCTGAGGACTATGGGGGGGGGGGAGTGTCATCCTCTTATATATAATTTCCGGACCTTTCAACTACTTTGAACAAAATAGCTATCTCAAAATTTTGATTGGATGTGTTTGGGGAAAAGGTGGGCGTGAGAGGGGGGTTAGTTGCTCTCCAATTACTTTCGACTATTAAAAAGGGCACTAGCCATTTCAATTTCCAATCAAATGAGCCCTTTTTGAAGTTTCTACGACAACGCTTTCAATAAAAAACCTTATATGCTCCCAGGGCATAACTTAAAACCCTTGCCCTTAGGGCTGTGTGGGGGTTTTCATCCTCAAAGACTTAATTTCCAGAACTTTCAACTACGTTGAACAAAATTCCTATCTCAAAATTTTGATTGTATGTATTTGGGGAAAAGGTGGGCGTGAGAGGGGGGTTAGTTGCCCTTCAATCACTTTCGACTGTTAAAAAGGGCACTAGCCCTTTGAATTTTCAATAAAATCAGCCCTTTTTGAAGTTTCTATGACAAAGCTTTCTATAAAAATCTTATATGCCCCCAGGGCATAAGTTATAATCCTTGCCCTGAGGGCTGTGGGGGAGTGTCCTCCTCAAAAAAATTATTTCTATCTGGAAATCAACTATTCTGAACAAAATGGCTATCTCAAAATTTTAATTGGATGTGTTTGGGGAAATGGTGGGCGTGGAAGGGGTGTTAGTTGCCTTCCAATCACTTTCGACTATTTAAAAGGTCATAAGCGACTCCAACTTCCAATCGAATGAGCCCTTTTCGAAGTTTCTACGACAACTCCTTCGATACGAAGTGCCCTGGTCTAAGACCAAGAAACCAAAAAATAAATAATACATTGTGCCCACATCGTTCTTTACTTAGGCAGCGCTATTGCGCTGCCTATGATTATTTATTTAATATTAACTATTATTAGCATTTATGTAATTCTTTTTGTTTAGAGGGAGGGGGAAGGGTGTTTCTTATGTAACTAATCAAATCGGTCACCAAGATGTTGCCTTCTAATTTTAGCGAATATTGCCAGGATCATGGCTCCAAACAATGTTTCAGGCGCCTCTTTACTCTTCTTCAAATTTTCGCAACCACCCTTAAATTCTTTGATTTGTTTTATTTATCTTATTTTGACTTTAATCTTATGTTAATTTATGTTGGCTTTCAACTGTTTGATTTTTGTTTTTATGGTGTATTTAGAGGGATTTTTTTTTCTTTAATAATAATAATACGCAATTTATTAAAAAAAAAACAGAAAAACTGTTCGAAACATTATTAACTGGAACTGTGAGACTAAAACAAGCAAAGAATTCCAAATTTAAATGGAACGAAGTAAAAATATCAATAACAGAAAGGACATAACATATACTGAATCCTTATAACATTAAAAACATATTTTCTTCCATAATTATATATTACATAGCAGCATAACCTCTAACAATATACAACGTAACATATTTTTTCTTTATCATTTTTCACAGGCCCTGAACATAAATAAAAAAATACTCTAAATGAGGACACAAAGTCATTGGCATTCTCACGTTTTTGGTCACTCTCATTTTATAATTATAAATATCGATATCAAAAACAGCTTAACAAAATATTATCCTGGCTTACTATTTTAATTAAGTTGTATAAGTATAATACCCTGATGAGAATAAACTGGGTATATAAGATTCTGTTCTAGTGCTGTGAGATAGATTGGGGTCTCCGCTCCGCCAGGTGCTCCTTCCTCCGTCACTTTCCCCGAAGGGGAAATCCTGCTTACGTGGCCTCTATTTGGTGTCAAAGTGGACCTTTCACGCGTTTGCCTAACCAGAACCGTAACTGCAAACAGTGGTGCAGGGTGACTTGGAGGAGTGGTGCTTCCTCGAGTAAATTATAGCTTAGCAAGCGACACAGCATTTGCACTTGATTCTGAGTGATGGGTAGTTCTTCTCAGTTTTGTTTGTTTTGGTGGGATGTTTGGGGCTCAAAAAGCTCTTCCTAGCTAATTTATCCTTAATTGGGTGCCTCCCCATGGTAGCATTACATTTGTAGGTATGAGTATATAATGAGTTGGAGGTAATAGGCTTGACATTGCTTGTGCAGGGTTTTGACTAAATCATGTTGTGACCAAGATGGGGCCAAGATTGCACACAACCATTACTAATACTGGAGGTCCCTGGGACTTCTTGCTATCTGGTTTCAAGCGCTTCATGTAGATTCGAGAATATATGTTAGTCCCCATCCTGTACTTCTTCTGCAACCATTGCTTTTCCTGAGGCTATAATAATTTGAATGATTTAAATAATAGGGAAATTGCAACTTGGAATGTTACAAGGATAAAAATGTCGATCGTCTTGACATTTGGACGGGTGAATTTAGACGTATTGAACTGGACTTCTTAGGAGTTTCATAAACTCATATCCCAGGGGTAGGAATCCTGAAATTAAGTGATATATAATTTTTTTACTCAGGCAGGAAGGATGGAGTTCATATGCAGAGAGTAGGGCTCATGATAAATAAGGAAGCCGCTGAGTCTTGCTTAGGTTGGGAAGGTATTAATAATAGAATGTTAGCTGCTCATTCTAGGACAGAAAAGTGGAGGGTATCAGTCATAGTAGTATATGCCCCTGTAGAATCCACTGACGGAGGTAGTAGTGACTCAGATGAAATTAAGGGGATTCTAATTGCCAGGTCGGTAAAACTAAAGATAGATGGCATCGGAGCCTAGATAAATTTACTAACGGTTATAGACTGCTGCAATTTTGTAGGTGTAACAATCTAGTTTTAATTAATACAGAATTTTCTCATAAAATGGCCCGTAAGTTAACATGGTATTCACGTGATGGTAAGACGGCTAACCCTATTGATTGTGTTATTGTAAACCGAAGACTGGCAGGATCGGTGCAAGATACAGGGTATACAGGAGTGTTGTTATTGATGTTAAAATTACAGATCACCATCTGACCATGTCTAAGATTGATCTAAAGCTGAAATTTAGGAAGGGTGACTTCCGAAATTTAAGACGTCGGTAGACTCCAGGATAAGAATTTGAAAGAAAAATTGCAGGAAAAGTTGAATAGTAAACTGGATATTTGACATTTGAGAATAAGATGGATGGAATTATTTTAGGATAATAGTTTGTAAAGTAGCAGATGGTGTCTTAGAGAGGAAAGTTAGATATGCATTTAAGAATATTAGTGGAAATGCTTTAAGTTTAGTAGAGAGAAAAAGGGGCTTGTACAAGAAATATTTGAGTGACAGATGATACGAAAATAAGAGGAATGTCAGGAAAGTGGAGAAAGCATTAAAATATGAATAAAGCAGATGTAAAGTGGGGGCAATGGAATTAAATTGCTTACGATCTGGAAGATGCAGGCAGACGGCATAATCTTAAAATATTGAACGGGTGCCATATATGAACGGGTTCACATTAAGTGACAAGGAAAGAGTTGAAGAGAGTTTGGCAGAACATATTAAAAACGTACCAAATCGTGACAAAGTTACAGGGAAAGATATAGAAAAGAATAACAAAGTTTATGACACGTTGGAAGTGAAGGAAGATTTATTTTGTGAGGAAAAATTAGTGACCGTGCTAAAAGGATTAAAAAATAGTAAGGCCGCGCGTACTGATAGTGTGATCAATGAGATTTTTTTTGTAATGTGAGGGTTGTGAAGTTAGAGATAGTAAACTGAAGAACTAGACAGGTGAAAAGAGTGAGTCCGGTAATTATAAAGACATTAGCTGGTTTCTGCAGGTAGAAAATTAGTATGATAATACTGTTTAGACTTAGAGATGCTGTACATAAAGTTTTAAAAGAAAAACAGTAGGGTTCTAGCAAGGGGAGAAGATGCGTCGACCAAATTCTTACTCTTAGATTAATAATTGAAAAGTGTGTGGGTCATCAGACTCCTTTTGTCTTCAGTTTTGCTGAATATGAGCAAGCGTTTGATTTGACTGATAGAAGAGCTTTAGCAAAGGTCCTGTCCTGTATATAAATACATTAAACCAATTAGTGCTATGTACGAGAACAACATTGCTGCAGTTAAGGTAGGCAATGAGGTTACCAGGTTTCGTATTGAATCAGGAGTTAAGCAGTGTTGCGTATGGGGAAGTAAAGCTCTCCTTGAATTAGAGTATGCTGGTGATTTGAGCATCAGTAGGAATCTATCAGGAGGTCCGAGACGAACACCGTGCTGCCATCTATAATCGAGTCTAACGCTGACAGGGCATAATTTATTCACGGATTATGGATCCACTAACGGGTCATTGACACCTCTTTCAAAGTCAATCAGGGGGGCTGTTTCTAAGCCTATTGACTCCGGGACGAAGTTTGCACATGCGCACTAAATTCTAACGGGGCAATGTATTGATCCACTAGAGGGGAAGTAGTTTTCTGAGAAATTGATTTACATAATCTGACGGGGAATTCTAATGTAATACAAGCGGAATTAAGAAACAATATGGCTTCTTTTGTCTTTAGGTCTGAGAGATAAATGGTCTTTAGTGACAGAGATAAATTAATATTCTATTTTTAAATATGGCTTCTCTGGTCTTTAGGCTTAGCCATAAATTCAGGAATTAATATTCTTTCGAAGTCTTAATAATGCAACTTGATTCTTGATTTCATCTCTTGGATAACATAGATTTAAGTTGTTTCTAAGTGCAACATATACAGAGGGGAATGCATATGGCTTCACTTAGGGGAAGAGATGAAGCATTTAGTTTGCAGTGTATATGTGATATGTAATTTAAAATTCTTTACATCAGAGAGATAAATTAATATTCTATCGAAACCTTAATAGTGTAGCTAGGAACACCTTAGAGATGAAGACAGTTTGAATATATTTTACGCAAGAAATGGTTTCCTGGGCATTTCAAATGTGACAGCGCATGGATGCCGAAACAAAGGAACACGCTGAAATTACTTTAGAGGATTATTTGGGCGAAACAATTTGAGACATTTTAGGGTTTTTTTTTGGGGCGAAACAGTTTGAGACATTTCAGAGGATGATTTGTGAAACTCTGTGGTCGTTATAATACACAAGTTCCATTTGAAAAGTGTTGTAAGGTCCCCTAGCCCAACCCCAAAGGCCCCCTACCCCCGGGTCCCCTCCCCCCGGGGCCCCCAAAGGGCCCCCTCCCCCCGGGTCCCTAAAGAGCCCCCCTCCCCCCACCCTGGGCCCCCCAAACTTTTTACCCCCCCCCCCCCATTTTTTTAATACTTTTTTTGCGTACTTGAGACACAGAAGGGCCCCCCCAACTTTTTGGCTCCCCCCGAATATATCTTTTCAGAACAAGTTTTTTACTTAATATCTCCTAAATCTATTTTACAACTTGAAGTACGTATCCTTTTCACACGCAACTCTACGACTTTTTGCATACCCCAACACCAAGCAATACTTTCAAGAGGCTTTATCATATTATTCTTTTCTTAATGTCCCTCCTTAAACCATTTTTACAAGTTAAAGTACTCATCCTTTTCACACACAACTCTATGACTTTTTGCGTACCCCAACACCAAGCAATACTTTCAAAAGGCTTTATTATATCATTTCAGAACAAGTTCTTTACGTAATGTCCCTCCTAAACCAATTTTACAACTTGAAGTACTCATCCTTATCACCCACAACTTTACTTTATGGCTTTTTGAATACCCCAACACCAAGCAATACTTTTCAAAGGCTTTTTTATATCTTTTCAGAACAAGTTCTTTTCTTAATATCCCTCCTAAATCAATTTTACAAGTTGAAGTACTCATCCTTTTCACCCACAACTTTACCTTACGACTTTTTGCATACCCAACACCAAGCAATACTTTCAAAAGGCTTTGTTATATCATTTCAGAACAAGTTCTTTACGTAATTTCCCTCCTAAACCAATTTTACAACTTGAAGTACTCATCCTTTTCACCCACAACTTTACTTTACAGCTTTTTGAACACCCCAACACCAAGCAATACTTTTCAAAAGGCTTTCCAGAACAAGTTCTTTTCTTAATGTCCCTCCTAAACCAATTTTACAACTTGAAGTACGCATCCTTTTCACCCACAACTTTACTTTACAGCTTTTTGAATACTCCAGCACCAAGCAATACTTTTAAAAAGGCTTTATTATATTATTTCAGAACAAGTTCTTTTCTTAATATCCCTCTTAAACTTATTTTATAATTTGAAGTACTCATCCTTTTCACACACAACTCCGCGACTTTTTGCATACCCCAAGACCAGGCAATACTTTTCAAAAGGCTTTTCAGAACAAGTTATTTTCTTAATATCCCTCCTAAATCTATTTTACAACTTGAAGTACGTATCCTTTTCACACACAACTCTAACGACTTTTTAAATACCCCAACACCAAGCAATACTTTCAAAAGGCTTTATTATATTATTCTTTTCTTAATATCCATCCTTAAACCAATTTTACAAGTTGAAGTACGCATCCTTTTCACCCGCAAATTTACTTTATGGCTTTTTGCATACCCCAACACCAAGCAATTCAGCAATTCTATCATTTCAGAACAAGTTCTTTTCTTAATGCCCCTCCTAAACCAATTTTACAACTTGAAGTACTCATCCTTTTTACCCACAACTTTACTTTATGGCTTGTTGAATACCCCAACACCAAGCAATACTTTTCAAAAGGCTTTTTTTTATATTTTTTAGAACAAGTTCTTTACGTTATGTCCTCCTAAACCAATTTTACAACTTGAAGTACTCATCATCTTCACCCACAACTTTACTGTATGGCTTTTTGCATACCCTAACACCAAACAATTCAACAATTCTATCATTTCATAACAGGTTCTTTTCTTAATGTCCCTCCTAAACCAATTTTACAAGTTGAAGTACTCATCCTTTTCACACAAAACTCTACGACTTTTTGAATACCCCAACACCAAGCAATTCTTTTAAAAAGGCTTTATTATATCTTTTCAGAACAAGTTCTTTTCTTAATATTCCTCCTAAATCAATTTTACAAATTGAAGTACTCATCCTTTTCACACACAACTCTACGACTTTTTGCATACCCCAACACCAAGCAATACTTTCAAAAGACTTTATTTTATCATTTCAGAACAAGTTCTTTACGTAATTTCCCTCCTAAACCAATTTTACAACTTGAAGTACTCATCCTTTTCACCCACAACTTTACTTTACAGCTTTTTGAACACTCCAACACCAAGCAATACTTTTAAAAAGGCTTTATTATATCTTTTCAGAGCAAGTTCTTTTCTTAATATCCCTCTTAAACCTATTTTACAAGTTGAAGTACTTATCCTTTTCACCCACAACTTTACCTTACGGCTTTTTGCATACCCCAACACTAAGCAATACTTTTCAAAAGTCTTTATTATATTATTTCAGAATAAGTTCTTTTCTTAATATCCATCCTAAACCAATTTTACAAGTTGAAGTACTCATCCTTTTCACCCATAACTTTACTTTCCCGCTTTTTGAATACCTCTACACCAAGCAATACTTTTCAAACGGCTTTATTATATTATTTCAGAACAAGATCCTTTCTTAATATTTCATTTCATTTCATTTTATTCGAATAAAACATAAAACAAACATTAATAACAATAAAGATCCTAGAAGATAACTTGTTAAGGACCAAGAGAAAAAAAAATTAAAGTAACACTGAAAGAGAAAAAAAATAGAAGAATAAAACATGGCTAATTAGAGCAAATTTGTTAAAAATGGAAATATTAAATTATACCATCAAGTTTTGTTACATTTTTATACAACTTGCAGAAACTTGTGGCTAGTTCAACACTGGAGGGAATTTTGTTCCATTGAATAATAGATTTGTAAATGGGAGATTGCTGGGCAGCACTAGAAACGCATTTAGGAATTTTAAAGGCTCTATTGGATGAACGGAGACAATGGGCTTCCGAATTATTAATATTATAATAGGTTAGGAGTTGAGGTGGAAGATTATTGTGGAAAGCAGAGTAAGCAAGCGATAAATTTAGTTTTTGTATGATTTGATCAAGTGGAGCTATGCCAAAATCTGAATACAAATCACGAGTTGGATATAGGCGGGGAAGCCGAAAAACTGCTTTAATGGCGCGGTTTTGGGCAAATTTGAGTTTTTTAATGAAGGACCGTTTTGTATTTCCCCAAACTGATCCGCAATAAGAAAGGTAAGGAAAAATAAAGGAATAATAGAGGGTAACTAGGATGTCAGGAGGAAGAAAATAATTCACACGGTTAATCATAGCTACTTGTCTCAAAATTATTGCTGTTATGTAAGAAATATGATTAGAGAATGACAAGCATGAGTCAATAAATACACCAAGAAACTTGGTAACCTCCACTTGTGGTATGATGTCGGAGGAGTACCTGAGACCGAGAGCAGGTTGAATAACGTCTTTGTTGTAGGGGGTTCTGAATAACACTATTTGACTTTTTTGCTATTAATGGTCATGTTATTCGTACGGCACCACGCCTGGACTCTGTTCAGAAGGACTTGGGCAGAGGTTACTGCCAATGGTAGATTGGTGCCAGTGATGAAGAAGTTGCTGTCATCAGCAAATAATACAGGATACACTGAAGGGCCCAGGTCTATAACAAGATCATTGATATACAGGAGAAATAAAATAGGGCCTAGAATGGAGCCTTGCGGGACACCCCTCCGAACAGGTGAGTTGATGTAACAGGAAGAATTGAGATTGGACGATAATTACCTATCTCAGTTGGATCGCCCTTTTTAAGAACTGGAATAACAATGGCTGACTTTAGTAAATCAGGGAAAACTCCGTGGGTTAAAGATAGGTTGGCAATATGCTTGATGGGCTCGTAGACAAAAGGAGATATGGTCTTCAGGAGCTTATTACTTAATCCAAGACAGTCAGGAGTAAAACTATTAGGGAGAGAACCGATGATTTGAAGTACCTCATTGCTATCAGTTGGGCAGAAAAACATGGATCTAAAATTGAAGCAAGGGAATACAGCCTGTGAGGAGGAGCGGGAGTCAGTATGAGGAACATTCAAAAAATAATTATTAAATGCATCAGGTGCATGTAAAGGGTCAATTAATCTACCATTTGTGTCTTTAAGGCGAATAGGTATAGACTTTGATTTTCTATTTTTTGAAAGTATATCATTAATGGTGGACCATATCTTTTTCAGATTTCCTTTGCAATTAAGAATTTTTGTATAATAATAATTTTTCTTCGCTTCACGGATGAGTTTAGTGTATAAGTTTTTATAATGTTTATAATTAGATAGGTCAATATCACTACGGGTCTTACAGGCTAACTTATATAATTTGTTTTTACGATATGAGGAGACAATGAGGCTATGTGACATCCAGGGGCAAATAGGGATATTTTTCCGGTTAGGTTTACGAATAGGAAAAGTTGAATGGATAATCTCACTTAGCCTTTGCGCAAAACCATTTGTGGCAGAATTTACCTCGTGACAGTTTAAGACATCGGACCAGTCAGTGGTTCTTAGGCAATCGATGAAATGGTTTATATTTGCAGAACTGTAGTTTCGAGTAGGTGTTGGGATATTAATTCTAGACCGTAGAGGTAGTGGTTGCGAAGGTAGAGACAAGTAAATAGGAAAATGGCCTGACATCCGAAAATACTATATTTGAGGACAGGTCATTTCCCAGGGAAGTGGATACAAAAATGTTGTCAATTAATGTTGAAGTTGATCTCACAGGATCGACTCTACTGGGGAAAAAAATTGTGGGTAGAAGACCACTCGCGGTTACCGATTCAAAAAAAGTGTCAGATTCAATATTTTTACCAACATTGAGTAGGTTGCAATTAAAGTCCCCAAGAACTATTGCCTTTTTATGGGGTAGGTTGATAAAATTAGAAAAATCATCAAACAGATTACAAAAACATGAGGTCGGAAATGGAGGAGGTTTATAAAATAAGGAGAGTATATAGGAATTTCGGCCGATAACTATGTTTACAATTATTGAATAAATACATCTGAGATTTAGTTGTGTAGAGAAAATAGATTCGCACTCTGATAGCCTGGTAAAATTTACATTCGAACGGATGTAAAGTGAGATACCACCAGAACACTTAGTCAATCTCCTTGGCATATGGATTATTTGGTAACCAGGGAGTAAAAAATCACTAGTGTCATCATTATCGGAAAGCCATGTCTCTGTTAATCCTATTACATCGAAAGGGCAGACACCATTAATTGAAATTAAATCTTAAAACTTGAGCCACTTATCCCGGATGCTTCTGATGTTGAAACAAAGAACATTAAGGGAATTATTATTTACTAGTTTTGGCTTCACATTAGTAGCAAAATCGAAAATATCAAGGTATTTACAACTAGCATTTGTTAAGGTACCAGGGGGGCTGCTTATAGGGTTGGCATGCTGATTATCATCTATATCGGGATAATTAAAAACAATGTTATTGGAAAGGGATAAATTAGTTAAAAACGAAAAGTCACACATTAAATAGTCGTCAGGCGTTCTGATTGTGACTCAATCAGCCTATGTTGGCTTAAAACACTCTCAATTTGAATTTCTGCTTCGGAAACTATGATATAATATCCCTCCTAAACCCATTTTACATGTTGAAGTACTCATCCTTATCACCCACAGCTTTACTTTACGACTTTTTGTATACCCCAACACCAAGCAATACTTTCAAAGGCTTTATTATATTATTTCAGAACAAGTTTTTTTCTTAATATCCCTTCTAAATCAATTTTACAAGTTGAAGTACTCATCTATTTCATCCACAACTTTACTTTACGACTTTTTTGCACACCACAACATCAAGCAAGGTTCCACTTCAGTTCAGATTTTTCCCCAAAGACATAAATTTAAAGTTCTCCTCCACATTTTTTGTAGAAGATAGAAAAAGTTATACATTGATCGTGCATATTTCACCATGATGATAAGGAGCTCCACTTTAATTCTGAGATTTTTCCCAAAGTCATAAAAAAGTTTAAAGCTCTGTTCTAAATTTTAGCGTTGAAGATAGGAATATACTATGATTGTAACTATTTTCCATGAAGATAAAAAGTTCCATTTTAATTCTAATTTTATCTATGAGAAGAAATAAGTTACAGATCAATTCTATTTTTTCCAGAGAAAATAAATATTTTCCACTTCAGTTCAGATTTTCTCAAAGAGAGGAAAAAATTGAAAGTACTGTTCCAAATTTTTCATAGAAGATAGAAAAAGTTATACTCTGATCGTGAAAAGTTCGCTCAATTCTGAATTTTATTAAAGAACTTACACTTCAATTCTAATTTCTTCAGAGAAAATAAAAAGCTTCCACTTCATTTCTTATTTCCCCAAAGACATAAAAAATTAAAGTTCCATTCGAAATTTTCCCGTAGAAGATAGAAAAAGTTATACCATAGTTGTAAATATTCTCCATGAAGATAAAAGGTTCCACTTTAATTCTGAATTTTCCCAACGAAGTGGGGGAAAGTTCGAGTTCTCTTCTGAACTTTCTCAATGAAAAAGAAATTAGTTACGGATCAATTCTATTTTTCCAAAGAATATAAAAAGGTTCAGCTTCAGTTCTGATTTTTCTCAAAGAGATGAAAAAATTTAAAGTACTATTCCAAATTTTTCATAGAAGAAAGAAAAAGTTATACATTGATTGTGAAAAGTTAGCTCAATTCGGAATTACCAAAGAACTTACAGATAAATTCTATTTTTTCAAGAAATAAAAAGGTTCCACTTCAGTTCTTAATTTCTCAAATGACATAAAAATTTAAAGTTCAGTTCTAAATTTTTCCGTGGAAGATAGGAAAAGTTATACTATGATTATGTATATTTTCCATGAAGATAAAAAGTTTCACTCTAATTCTAAATTTTTATAATTTCACTTCCGATTTTTCTCAAAGAGATGGAAAAATTTTAATTTCTGTTCTAAATTTTACCGTAAATACATCGATTCTGAATTTTTCCTCCAAGAAGAGAAAAGTTCTGCTTTAATTATATATTTTCTCAAAGAAGTGAAGAAAACTTCAAGTTCTGTTCCAAATTTTTCGTAGAAGATAGAAAAAAGTTATGCTTTGATCGTGAATATTCGCCATGACGATAAGGAGCTACACTTCAATTCTGAGTTTTCTCGAAGAAGTGTAAAATGTTCAAGTTCTCTTCTGAATTTTCTTAAAGAAGAGAAAAAATTAGCTCAATTCTGAAATTTATCAAAGAAAATGAAAAAAACTTCCATTTCAGTCTTTAATTTCTCAAAGACATAACAAATTTTAAGTTCTAATCTAAATTTTTCCGTAGAAGATAGGAAAAGTTATACTATGATTGTGAATTTTTTCCATGAAGATAAAAAGTTCATTTTAATTCTAAATTTTCTTAATTTCAATTATGATTTTTCTCAGAGAGATGAAAAATTTAAAGTTCTGGTCCAAATTTTTCATAGAAGATAGGAAAAGTTATACTATGACTGTGAAAGTTTCATTTTAATTCTAAATTTTCTTAATTTCAATTCCGATTTTTATCAAAGAGATGAAAAATTTAAAGTTCTGTTCCAAATTTTTTGTAGAAGATAGAAAGAAGTTATACTTTGATCGTGAATATTCACCATGACGATAAGGAGCTACACTTTAATTCTGAGTTTTCTCGAAGAGGTGCAAAATGTTCAAGTTCTCTTCTGAATTTTTTTAAAGAAGAGAAAAAGTTAGCTCAATTCTGAATTTTACCAAAGAAAATGAAAAAAAGCTTCCACTTCAGTTCTTAATTTCTCAAAAGACATAAAAATTTAAAGTTCTGTTCTAAATTTTTCCATAGAAGATACGAAAATTTATCCCTTGGGCCCCAAGTCCTCCCCCTATCCCTATACCCCTCTCTCCCCCTCCTGCCCCCCCC
>JAQQPU010013040.1:0-16829 GCA_029168905.1 Artemia sp. Kazakhstan ARC1039
GAGCTAGGATTCTTAGTCCCTCATAGGTGTTTGTTGTCTGAAACCTACAGTTTGGGATGAGTAGTTGGCTATTTCAGGCTTTTCGGAGCTAAGGTTTCTTAGTATTTTGTAGGTGTGTGCTGTCTAAAACTTATGATTTGAGGTGTTTAATTTGCTATTTCCGACATGATCAATTCTATTTCTCCAAAATAATATAAAAAGTTTCCACTTCAGTTCAGATTTTTCTCAAAGAGATGAAAAAATTTAAAATACTGTTCCAAATTTTTCAAAGAAGATAGAAAAGTTCAAGTTCTCTTCTGAATTTTACCAAAGAACAAAATTAAATTTTATTTTCTCCAGAGAAAATAAAAAGCTTCCACTTCAGTTTTAAGTTCACTAAGACATAAAAAGTTTAAAGTTTAGTCCAAATTTTTCCGTAGAAGATAGGAAAAGCTATAGTACTATTTGTGATTATTTTCCATGAAGATAAAAAGTTTCACTTTAATTCTAAATTTTCTTAAATTCAGTTCCGACTTTTCTCAAAGAGATGAAAAAATTTAAAATACTGTTCCAAATTATTCATAGAAGATAGAAAAGTTTAAGTTCTCTTTTGAATTTTACCAAAGAACACAATTCAATTCTAATTTCTCTAGAGAAAATAAGAATCTTCCACTTCAGTTTCAAGTTCACCAAGACATGAGAAATTTAAAGTTCACTTCTAAATTTTTCCGTAGAAGATAGGAAAAGTTATACTATGATTGTAATTATTTTCCATGAAGATAAAAAATTTCACTTTAATTCTAAATTTTCTTAAATTCAATTCCGACCTTTCTCAAAGAGATGAAAAAATTTAAAGTTCTGTTCCAAATATTTTCTCGGAAGAAGAAAAGTTCAACTTCGATTCTGAATTTTCTCAATAAAAATGAAATAAGTTATTATCAAATCTATTTTCCCAAAAATAACATAAACATTTCCACTTCAGTTCAGATTTTTTTCTCAAGGAGACGAAGAAATTTAAAGTTCTGTTCCAAATTTTTCATAGAAGGTAGGGAAAGTTATACTTTGATCGTGAATATTCAAGTTCTATTCTGAATTTTACCAAAGAACACAATTCAATTCTAATTTCCCCAATAAAAAATTTAAAGTTCAGTTCTAAATTTTTCCGTAGAAGACAGGAAAAGTTGTATTATGATTGTGATTATTTTCCATGAAGATAAAAAGTTTCACTTTAATTACAAATTTTCTTAAATTCAATTCCGACCTTTCTCAAAGAGATGAAAAATTTAGAGTTCTGTTCCAAATATTTTTTTGGAAGAAGAAAAGTTCAACTTTGATTCTGAATTTTCTCAATGAAAATGAAATAAGTTATTGATCAAATCTATTTTCCCAAAATAACATAAAAATTTCTCAGTGACTTAGTCGGTCAATATATACGAAATCATATTATTGAGTTAGGACTAAAGTGTATACACCATTCGATGCCTTTTTTATGCTGATTCCGAATATAATAAGCATTTCTATCGTAAATGAATTTCAGCCCCCCCCCCTATATAGGCTATACCTAACCTAACCTAACCCTGAATTGGCATATATAGAAGGGGGGCTGAAATGCATTTCCGATAGAAATTCTTATTATATTCGTAATCAGCATGAAAAAAGGCATCGAATGGTGTATTCCCTTTAGTCCTAACTCAACAGTATGATTTCGTATATTTTGACCACTTAGTCTTCTTTACATTAATTTTCAAACCTATTTTAGCACCCTGAACTCTCAAAACCTTTAAACGCTAATAGGTTTCGCTCACAATTTCTTATAGGATTCTGAAATAATCAGCATAATATAGGCTCTTGCTGCTGAAACGATAGTTTTCTTTTTATATAACTTTCTTCCGAACAGGAATTACACAAAATGAACTCTTTCTCAAAGAAATAAAATATATTAAATTAAAAACAAAATTCAAAGCAAAAAGAGCAACAGATATTTAAAAATTAACCGGATTTTTGAAGTATGTAAAATAGGCTGCCAACTTTTAAAATGCCCACTTTTCCCAATAAATTTTGACTTTATCCCCAATGCATTAAAAACGACTGCACTAAGACAAGGGTAATTGAAATGGAATAAAAAGTGTTTTTCACAATACTTCAAGAATGGAAGATCTAATTCATTTGCATTTTGTCTTCATATCCAATGGTAAACAATTCGTCATTGTAATCATATATGTTTGAAATTTTCATTGAAAATGCCGATTAACAACATTCTTTCCACTCATAAATGCTTCCAGCATAGTGTTCTAGTGCTTTAGCATAAAAAGTAAAAGCAGGAGGCAGAATTTTTCATATAACATACAATTTCTATTCGCGTTCAGTGCTGATGCTGCTGTTTACTGTCACTTAAAACAATTTTTTTTTTATTTAATACTTTATCTAATCCAACACGATTAAATGAGCCTTGGCCCTGTCGTGTGAAATGAAAACATTGTGGCAATATAGTTGAATTTATTTTAGTTTAGTTCTCCTGGAGGTTTTAAACTTTTATCTTGCCCATTAAGTATACAACAAATAAATAGAATATAAACAAAAAAATAATATAAATACCTATAATAATATAAACTATATATAATACAAACTATAAATACGATATAAACAATAAATGTAATATAAGAGAACTTCAATTCAAAGCAGAATAAAAGAAAGTTTCAAATACCTGATTGTGCTGAAATAAACACAGCAAAAGCTAAGAACAGGAAGACAGGCAACATTTTAAGCGATTATTTTCTAATCTACATTATAGAAAGACTTATAAGCACAATCTTATCTAAAACAAACATTGATGGCTTTAGGAATCAATTTTCAGGTCAAATATAATCGTCTGCCGTCAATCTTTCTAAATTACTAATTCATCTAAGACATAGACAATAACAAATTTAGTTTGGGAAGAGATGCAAATTTTCATTACAGATTTTGGATAAATTAAAGGAAGCAGTTCTCAGAATGGGGAATGAAAAGTGCTGCAAGAAAAAGCTCTGAAATCTAGGGTAATAATGGGAAAATCTTATAAAAAAAAGCAGAAGATAAAATGGAAGAAGATGGAAAATTATATTCATAATCAGAACCAGATTCAGAAGGTACAACTACTGCAGCTAAACCTTTATATACTAATATTAAATCAACAAATACAAGACACTGAAGAAGGCTGCCCAAGTGTATCAGAAATGATAAACAAAAAAAATAAAAAAGTAAAGAATACGGCATTGGACTTTACAGTCCCTACCGGCGGCCCTGGTCTCCGTTTCTTGGCCCTACAGCCAGGAAATGCAATGGGGGGCTAGGGGCCAACCATCCTCTGCTTTCGCACACCCTTCCTGTTTACCTTCCCCAGATTTCTCCAGGAACCCATTTAGATCTGGGTCGACTCTGGCTGAACTTACAGAGTCACGCCACTGACCCCCGTTCTAAACCAAATAATTGGGTAAAGGGCTACTAAAAGACGAGGAATTCTGGCTGTCATCAGATCCCAAAGCGATATTTATTTATTTATTGAGCACCCATCATTCACTAACATGATAAGACGGAGTAAAGGGAAAAGAAAAGAAGAAAAAAACAGCAAACAAACAGAAGAAAAACATATGCACAAGGAAACAGTTTCTGTACTAACTCTGTTCATAGCAACGACAACTAACTATAGAAATAAAACATTAATTAGAATCAAATTTAGATATTACTGCACTGACACAGACATACAAAAATTATATTGAATTAAAACAGAATACCAATTATTCTGTGAATCATTAAGTTTCGGTTATGAGTTTAGTAGGAATTACTACAGCTAAACAAGATTCAATCATTGTGACATGTTTTCGAATAATTGAAAACATATATTCATTTTTCTCACGTTTAAGGTTACGAAAAACCACAATTAAAAAAGCGAAGTCTCTTTGTAAAAATAAAATGGGGAATTGATACGACAATACGCGTAAGAACACGCCACAAAATGCCAAGAGAATTCGCTAGAGACATTGTATTTTCTGCAGAAAATGAGATTTCTTGTGTTATTTAAAGTGTTCTTTATCGTCTCCAACAGCAGAATGCTAATAATTAATTCCAATGGTCCCACACAGAAATAATTCTAATCGTCCTATACGGAATTAATACTAATGGCAATCTTGAAGGTCAGCGAACTCTTTGAAGACCAGGCAGCATTGAGAAATCAGTTACCTCTACCAAAGGTCAGGTGCTCATGAATGTCACTTATTGGACTGGTGCAATAGACGTGGCCTTTACTTGAGGATGGGTGCGGTTGATTTCCTTAGCATTGATAGATTTGAGTTTTACAGAACTCTGAACAAACCCGAACAATGTGATTATTCTTTCCTGATGCTATCACGAAACATATTACCTAATTATCTAAGATAAAAAGTGCAATGAAAAGAAACCCTGTAGTGAGGGGGTCATGGATTCCACGACGCCCATACCGGGTACACTATTGAAGCTACTACAAAAAGTCATACACATTTAAGGCACTGATACGAGAGCCCTTAGTTATCAATGACCAAACCTCCAAAGGCCCCAATGCCCCTCAATTTCAAATGTATTTTGAAATACTTTTGAAAGACATTATTCTATCATTTCCCTCATAGGGCTACCATATCATCACTTAGAATAGATATTATTTTATTGATTTTGACTTTATGCATATCCCAATACTAAGCTATACCTTTCGAAAGACATTATTTTATCATTCCCCTCACAGGGTTGCCATATCATCACTTGGAATAGATATTACTTTATTAATTTCGACTTTATGCGTATCCCAATACGAAGCAATAGTTTTATAAAGACATTATTCTATCAATTCTTTCATAGGGCTACCATATCATCACTTAGAATAGATATTACTTTATTAATTTTAACTTTATGCATACCTCAATACTAAGCAATACTTTTCAACAAATATTATTCTATCATTTCCCTCATAGGGCTGTCATATTATCACCTAGAATAGACACTGCTTTTTAATTTTCGACTTTATACATGCCCCAATACTAAGCAATACTTACCAAAAGACATTATTTCATTATTTCCCTCATAGGGTTGTCATAGCATTACCTAGAATAGATTTTACTTTATTAATTTCGACTTTATGCATACCCCAGTACTAAGCGACACTTTTCAAAGACATTAGTATATCATTTCTCTCATAGGGCAACTCATTCGTCAGTTAGAATAGATATTACTTTATTAATTTTAACTTTATGCATATCCCAATACTAAATAATACTTTTCAAAAGACTTTATTCTATCATTTCCCTCATAGGGCAGTATTATCACTTAGAATGGATGTTTCTCTATTAATTTCGACTTTATGCATACCTCAATACTAAGCAATACTTTTCAAAAGACATTATTCTATACTTTCCCTCATAGAAATGTCATATCATCACTTATAGTAGATATTACTTTATTAATTTCGACTTTATGCTTACCCCAATACTTAGCAATACTTTTCAAAAGACAACATTCTATCATTTCCCTCATAGGGCTGCAATATCTTCATTTAGATTAGATATTACTTTATTATTTCGACTTTATGCATACCCCAATATTAAGCAGTACTTTTCAAAAGACATTATTATATCATTTCCATAAAAAACCATCTCGGAGTAAAAAAAACGTCTCAAAGTTAAAAAAGCTTCTCGAAGTTAAAACAAAACAACACGAAGAAACAAAATGTCTCGAGATTAAAACAAAAAAGTCATGAATAAAAAACATCTCGAAAAAAAGTGAAAGAAAAAACATGTGGCGTGCGTGGCGTATGGTGTGTCCTATGAGGTAAATGATAGCATACTGTCTTTTGAAAAGTATTGCTTAGTATTGAGGTATGCATAAAGTCGAAATTAATAAAGAAATATCTATTCTAAGTAAGACAGCCCTATGAGAGAAATGATAAAATACCGTCTTTTTAAAAGTATTGCTTAGTACTGAGGCATGCATAAAGTCGAAATTAATAAAGTAATATCTATTCTGAGCGATCATATGACAGCCCTATGAGGGAAATGATACAATAATGTCTTTTTAAAAGTATTGCTTAGTGTTGAGGTATGCATATAGTCGAAATTAATAAAGTAATATCTATTCTAAGCGATTATATGGCAACCCTATGAGGGAAATGTAAGAGTAATGTCTTTTGAAAAGTATTGCTTAGTATTGGGATGTGCATAAAGTGGAAATTAATATAGTAATATCTATTCTAAGTGATCATATAAAAGCTCTAAGAGTGAAATGATAGAATAATTACTTTTGAAAAGTATTGCTTAGTATTGGGATATGCATCAAGTCAAAATTAATAAAGTAATACCTATTCTAAGTGATGATATGGTAGCCTTATGAGGGAAATGATAGAATAATTTCTTTCCAAAAGTATTGCTTAGCATTGGGGTATGCATAAAGTCGAAATTAATATAGTAATATCTATTCTAAGTGATGATATGGTAGCCCTATGAGGGAATTGATAGAATAATTTCTTTTGAAAGGTATTACTTAGCATTGGGTATGTAAAAAGTAGAAATTAATAAAATAATATCTTCTTCTAAGGGATGATATGATAGCCTTATGAGGGAAATGATAGAATAATGTCTTTTGAAAAGTATTGCCTAGTATTGAAGTATGCATAAAGTCAAAATTAATAAAGTAATATATATTCTAAGTTATGTTAAGACAGCCCTATGAGGGAAGTGATAGAATAATGTCTTTTGAAAAGTGTTGCTTAGTTTTGGTGCGTGCAAAAAGTCAAAATTAATAAATTATTATCTATTATAAGTGATGATATGACAGCCCTATAAGGGAAATGATAGAATAATGTCTTTTGAAAAGTGTTGCTTAGTTTTGGGGAGAGAAATGATAGAATAATGTCTTTTGAAAAATATTGTTTAGTGTTAGGGCATGCATAAAGTCGAAATTAATAAAGTAATATTTATTGTAAGTGATGATTTGAAGACCTTATGAGAGAAATAACAGAATAATGTCATGTTAAAAGTATTGCTTAATATTGGGGTATGCATAAAGTCGAAATTAATAAAGTGATATCTATTCCAAGTGATGATACGGTAGCCCTATGAAGGAAATGATAGAATAATCTCTTTTGAAAAGTATTGCTTAGTATTGGGGAGGAAAATGATAGAATAATGTCTTTTGAAAAGTATTGGGGTATGCATAAAGTTGAAATTAATAAAGTAATATCTATTCTACGTGATGATATAACAGCCCGATGAGGGAAATGATAGAATAATGTCTTTTGAAAAGTATTGCTTAGTATTGGGGTATGCATAAAGTCGAAATTAATAAAGTAATATCTATTCTAAGTGATGATATGGTAGCCCTATGAGGGAAATGATACAATAATCTCTTTTGAAAAGTATTGCTTATTATTGGGAGGGAAGGGATTGAATAATGTTTTTTCAAAAGTATTGCTTAGTATTGAGGTATGCATAAGAATAACAATTAATAAAGTAATATCTATTCTGCGTGATGATATGACAGTCCGATGATGGAAATGATAGAATAATGTCTTTTGAAAAGTATTGCTTAGTATTGGGATATGCATAAAGCCGAATTAATAAAGTAATATCTATTCTACGTGATGATATGACAGCCGGATGAGGAAAAGCATTGCGTAGTATTGGGAAGGGAAATGATAGAATAATGTATTTTCAAAAGTATTGCTTAGTATTTGGGCATGCATAAAGTTGAAATTAATAAAGTAATATCTATTCTAAGTGATGATAGTGTAGCCCTATGAGGTAAATGATAGAATAGTCTCTTTTGAAAAGTATTGCTTAGTATGGGGGAGGGAAATGATAGATTAATGTATTATCAAAAGTATTGCTTAGTATTGGGATATGCATAAAGTCGAATATTAATAAAGTAATATCTATTCTAAGTGATGATATGGTAGCCCTATGAGGGAAATGATAGAATAATCTCTTTTGAAAAGTATTGCTTAGTATTGGGATATGCATAAAATCGAAATTAATAAAGTAATGACGATTCTAAGTGATGATATGGTAGCCCTATGAGGGAAATGATAGAATAATGTCTTTTGGAAAGTATTGATTAGTATTGAGGTACGCATAAAGTCGAAATTAATAAAGTAATATCTATTCTAAGTGATTATATGACAGCCCTATGAGGGAAATGATCGAATAATGTGTTTTGAAAAGTATTGCTTAGTATTGGGTTATGTAAAAAGTCAAAATTAATAAAGTAGTATCTATTCTAAGTGATGATATGACAGCCCTATGAGGGAAATGATAGAATAACATCTTTTGAAAAGTATTGCTTAGTATGGGCGTATGCATAAAACAGAAATTAATAAAGTAATATCTATTCTAAGTGATGAAATGACAGTCCTATGAGGGAAATTATAGAATATTTTCTTTTGAAAAGTATTACTTAGTATTGGGGTATGCATAAAGTCGAAAATAATAAAGTAGTGCCTATTCTAGGTGATGATATGACAAGCCTATGAGTGAAAGATGGAATAATTTCTTTGAAAAGTGTTGCTTAGTACTGGGATATATAAAAAGTAGAAATTAATAAAGTAATATCTATTCTAAGTGATGATATGACAGCCCTAGACGGAAAATGATAGAAAAATGTCTTTTGGAAAGTATTGCTTAGTTTTGAGGAGGAAAATGATAGAATAATGTCTTTTGAAAAGTATTACTTAGTATTGTTTATTCATAAAGTCGAAATTAGTAAAGTAATATCTATTGTAAGTGATGATATGAAGACCTTATGAGGGAAATAATAGAATAATGTCTTTTGAAAAGTATTGCTTTGCATTGGGGTAAGCATAAAGTCGAAATTAATGAAGTAATATCTATTCTAAGTGATTATTATGGTAGCCCTATTAGAGACATGATAGAATAATCTCTTTTGAAAAGTATGCCTTAGTATTGGGGAGGGAAATGATAGAATAATGTCTTTTCAAAAGTATTGCTTAATATTGAGGTATGGATAAAGTTGAAATTAATAAAGTAATATCTATTCTAAGTGATAATATGACAGCCCTATGAGGGAAATGATAGAATAATGTCGTCTTAAAAGTATTGCTTAGTATTGGTGTATGCATAAAGTTGAAGTTAATATAACAATATCTATTGTAAGTGATGCTATGACAGCCCTACTTTATTTAGGTTTTATGTAGGTTGTCCTGCCCCTCCCCTTGAACAAAATTCTGATTATAATATATATTTGGCACTACAAGAAAGCATAGAACAAAGTAGAAATTAAATAATTTACACCCATTGAAAAAATATCTTGGCCGAAACGTCATTGCAAAGTACCAAAATATTGAATTTTGGGCTCAGTCTTCAGCGCAAAAAGAATAATAGAAAGTAAATAAAAGTCCATTACGCGGAAGAAAATGACTAAGCTAGAAAGAAAAAATTCAGAACGAAGAGTCATCATCTCTAGTAAAAAGTAATCAGTATTGTTATTTGTTATTCAGTATTGTTATTTGTTATTATTGTTATTTGTTAATCAGGTTTGTTATTCAGTCGACTTATCTATTCTGTACAAACAAAGCATGAAGCTCCAAAAGCTCACTGTGAGCAAGCTCAGTGAAGGCTAATTTGGTCTTGTTAAATAGAGACTATAAAATATGCCGGCTGTATAAAGTGGTGCCAATTGGAGGAGGGAGTGTTTGTCCCTACACCTAAATTTTTGAAAAAAAAAATTATTTGGCATTTTCGTTCAGATATATCCTTTTTTGGTTTTCTCATTAAAAAACCAATCCTCCCCTATATTTTGAAAAATTCATCTTGCCCCCTCCACCACCCAACCTTTTCGTAAATTTATGTATCTAGCATGGAATAAATTTATGTATTATGGAATGTATTTAGCAAATCAAAAATTACGGACTTTTTCAGTGCTGCATGTATTCAGCCGTGCCAATTGGAGGAGGGGGTATTTGTCGCCACACCTTGATTTCTTGCCTCCCCCGCTTATTTTTTGAAATTAAATAAAAAAACAAGTTTTTTAACTGAAAGTAAGGAGCAATATTAAAACTTAAAACGAACAGAAATTATTCCGTGCATGAAAGGGACTGTCCCCTCCTCAACGTCTCACTCTTTACGCTAAAGTTAGACTCTTTGTCACAAGGCTATTTTTTAAAATAATAAAAACTTTAGCGTAAAGAGCGACGCGTTGAGGAGGGAACAGCCCCTTTCATATACGGAATAATCTCTGTTCGTTTTAAGTTATAATGTGACTCCTTACTTTCAGTTTAAAAAACTTGTTTTTTTATTTAATTTTTGAACGTTTTTGAATTGATACAGGTTTTTATTTTGGCTCACCGTACATGAATAATTAAAACAAAGTTTGCACATTAATTTTACTTTTATTTGGTTAAATGACTTTCTCGAAAGGTGTTAAATTTTATTTACGAACGTTTTTATTAGTAATAAAAATATATAACTTACGAATTAACTTACGTTACGAACTTCTATATTCATATATTTTTAACACATATATTAGGGGGGTTCACCTCCTAGTCAATACCTTGTCAATACCTCTTTACGCTAAAATTTGAATTGTGTTCCAAATCTTTAAAAATAACCCCTTAATTACAAAGGCCGTTAATTAGAATAAATAGCTCTTATAAAAGTACTACAAAAATCTTTGGCTTAAAGAGTGAGGTATTGACAAGGGGGGCGAACCTAATCATATATGCAATAATTTCTGTTCGTTTTAAGTTTTGATGTTTCTCCTTACTTTCAGTTGAAAAACTTGTTTTCTTTATTTAATTTCTGATCGTTCTTTAAATAATGCTGGGAAATCCGGCACCCCCTTCATAACAATGTCCCTTCCCCCGTGAAAACTTACCCCATGGAAAGATCCTCCCACATAACCCCCGAACTCCCCCCTACCACACTACTACTACTACTACTACTACTAATACTAACAACTCACCGCAGCACCAAGCCGCCTGAGGCCAACACAGCTACGCACGATCCTCCTCCACCCCAAACTATTCAAAGCCTCCCTTTTTACATCCGCTCACGAAGTTCCCATTTCCTTTAAATCTTTCTTTATGACGTCCTCCCACCCCAGACGGGGACGACCTGCTTTCCGTTTAGCCCTAGATGGTTGGCCGAAAAGAACAATCTTCGGCAATCTGTCATCCTTCATCCGCACAACATGCCCTAACCACCTCAACCTTTCTTTCATTATAGCCCTAGAGAGCGGTATTGAACAACATTTTTCGTATAGCCTATTGTTTGAAATACGGTCAGTCAGGCGGGTACCTAGAACAATCCTTAAGCAATTTCTCTGGAAAACATCTAGCAAATCTTCATTCACTTTTTGGAACGTCCATGCTTCAGAGCCATATTTGACCACTGTCATCACTGTAGCTTCTAATATTCTAATCTTGGTTTGCAGACTTATCTTCCTTTTCTTCCATACTTTTTTTAACTGTGAAAAAACACCCTGAGCCTTGGCTATTCTATTTTTAACATCTTCACTGCTCCCACCATCTTTACTAATAATACTACCAAGGTAAGTGAAGCTGCTCACCTGATCAATCTTTTCATTACCCAACGTCACCTTTTCATCTTCACTTACTCCTAGCCTTAGTGACTTAGTCTTCCTAACATTAATTTTCAAACCAATTCTAGCACCCTGAACTCGCAAAACCTCTAAAACTTCATTCATTTTGCTCACACTTTCATCTAGGATGCTTAAATCATCAGCATAATCCAGGTCCAGGAGACTTTTTCCTCCCCGTTTGATTCCGTGGTCTCCCATTGCCTTTCCTGTGCTCCTTAAAACAAAGTCCATCAAAATAATCCATATAAAGGGGGATAGAACACAACCCTGCTTAACTCCTGATTTAATACAAAACCAGCTGCTAACCTCATTTCCTACCTTAACCGCAGCAGTGTTATTCTACTACATAGCACTAATCACTATTTGTCTGGTATACCATACAAGGATAAAACCTTTACTAAAGCTCTTCTATCAACAGAATCGAACGCTTGCTCGTAATCTATAAAACTGAGGACCAAAGGTGTTTGAAAACTCAGGCATTTCTCAATTATTAGCCTAAGAGTGAAAATTTGGTTGACACATCCTCTACGTTTTCTAAAACCGCACTGCTCTTCTCTTAAAACTTTGTCTACGGCATCTCTCAGTCTAAAAAGTATCATATTATTAAGTAATTTACTACCTACAGAGACCAGACTAATCCCTCAATAATTACCACACTCACTTTTATGACCTTTCTTATAAAGTGGCTTAATTAAGGTTTTCCTAAAATCGTTAGGTACTTCCCCTTTTTCAAAAATCATATTCATAATCTTCAATAGCTTATTTTTAACCTCAGAGCCACCATATTTAAGAAACTCATTTACCACCCTATCAGCACCTGGAGTCTTATTATTCTTTAATCTTTTTAGTACTGTTGCTAATTCCTCCTCACAAAACAAATCTTCCTTCACATCCAAAGTATCACAAACTTTTTCATTTTCCTCTATATTTTTTCCTGCAACTCTATCTCGGTTGAACAAGTTCTCAAAATGTTCGGCCCATCTCTCTTTAGTTTTTTCCTTATCGCTAATTGTGACCCCATTCCTATCTTTAACTGGGACAAGTCTGGATTGACTACTCCCTCTCAATTTGTTAACGTGCCAGTACAATATTTTACTATTATGCCGTCTAGCTGCATCTTCCAGATCCTCGGCAATTTTATCCATGGCCTCCACTTCACACCTCCTTAGTTCATATTTTAATGCTTTCTCCACTTTTTTTACATTTCTTTTGTTTTCATACGATCTATCACTCAGATAATTCTTGTACAAGTCCTTTCGCCTTTCTATTAAACATAAAGCTTTTTCACTAATATTCTTAACTGCAGTTCTAGCTTTCTTCCCTAATACACCTTCAGAAACTTCACAAATTATTTTTCTAAAATTATTCCAACCATCTTCCACATTATCAAATTTTAAACTCTCAAGTTTAGTATTCAACTGTTCCTGGAAAGTTTCTCTCAAACTCTCATCCTGGAGTCTACCAACATCATAACTTCCCGGGAGGTAGTTACCCTTCCGATATTTCAGTTTTAAATTAACCCTTGACACTACTAGATGGTGATCTTTACTTTTAACATCAATAACAGCACTCCTATATACCCTAATATCTTGTATTGATCCTGCCAGTCTTCGGTTTACTATAACATAATCAATGAGGTTTGCTATCTTAGCATCACGTGAATACCATGTTAACTTATGAGCCATTTTATGACCAAACACCGTACTGGTTATAACTAGATTGTTATACCTACAAAATTGCAAAAGTCTGTATCCATTACTGTTTTCTTTTCCTACACCAAATTTACCTAGGCTGGGATACCATCTATCCCTATTTCTACCAACCTGGGCGTTAAAATCTCCCAGTAATAACATCATATTTCTACCTGGGACCGTGTCTATTTGCTCCTGTAACTGTAAGTAAAATTCATCTGAGTCCCTAGTATCTCTGTCAGTCGTTTCTACAGGGGCGTATACTACTATAACTGATACCCTGAACTTTCTAGTCATAAAATGAGCAATTAGTATTCTATTATTAATACCTTCCCAGCCTAAACAAGACTTAGCAGCTTCCTTATTCATCATGAGCCCTACTCCCTGTCTATGTACCCCATCCTTCCTGCCTGAGTAAACAAATTCTATATCACCTAATTTCATGCTTCCTACCCCTGGGATATGAGTTTCTGAAACTCCTAATAAATCTAGTTCGAATCTTCTGAATTCATCAGTCAAAATGTCGATACGATAGTCATTTTTTAATGTCGTAACATTCCAAATTCCTATTTTCATGTTCTTTAAATCATTGAAATTATTTTCGCCTCGGGAAAAGCAATGATCCCGGATACCAGTGCAGGACGGGGATCACATATCTTCTCAAGTCTACACCGGAGTGCTTAAGCCGGCTTAGAACCGGACAGCAAGAAGTCCCTGGGACCTCCATGAATGGAGGCTTTTTGCAATCCTGGGCCCATCTTGGTCACAACATGGTTTTCAGCACTTGGCGATGCTCTTCTATCAACAAGAATCGAAATCCTGCACAGTCATTCTCAAGCCTATTACCTCCGACTCATTATATATTCATGCCTACAAATATTATGCTACTACGGGGAGGCAACCCATAATAGATAAATTAGCTAGGAAGAGGTTTTTCAGCCCAAAGACGCCCATCAAAACATACCAAGCCCAGAGGAATTATCCAATAGTCAGAATCCCCCGCGAATGCTGTGTCGTTTACTAGGCTATAATTTCCTCGAGGGGCGCCACTCCTCAAGTGGGAATAGAGCTGACCGCAAGGTCCCCAGTCTTGTAGGTACCCCAAAAAGGTCGAGGCAACCCTTTGCAGAGACCGTTGTCCATAGATCTTACGCCCTGCCACAGTTGTCCTCCTATAGAGGATCCTCCCGCGATGGTGTTCTGCATCACCATGCAATTTAACCCATTACTGGGAGAAGGTTTGCAACTCATGGAACTTGTGGACAAACCAGTGGGTCCTTTGGAGTGTAAATTTGAGGGGCCTTCTTCCTCCTCCGCCTGTATTTATGACCCTGGGAGAGGGTGTCCCAGATTCTATTATGGACCCCCAGGGACAAGGCCTTCCCTTGGTCCGTGCCTCCTGTGGAGGTACCCAAACACGCAAACTACTTATAAATATATATAACTCACTGAATATATAAGTTATATACAGAAATATAGAACTCACTGAAATATTTAACCTACTGCTTATAAATATATATAACTCACTGAATATATAAGTTATATACAGAAATATATATCTCACTGAGATATTTAACCTACTACTTATAAATATATAAAACTCACTGAATATATAAGTTATATACAGAAATATATAACTTACTGAAATATTTAACCTACTACTTATAAATATATATAAATCACTGAATATATAAGTTATATGCAGAAATATAAAACTTACTAAGATACTTAACCTACTACTTATAAATATATATAACTCACTGAATATATAAATTATATGCAGAAATATTTATCTTAATTAAATATTTAACATACTACTTATAAATATATATAACTCACTGAATATATAAATTATATACAGAAATATATAACTCATTAAGATATTTAACCTACTGCTAATAAATATATATAACTCACTGAATATATAAGTTATATACAGAAATATATAACTTCCTGAAATATTTAACCTACTACTTGTAAATATATATAACTCACTGAATTTATAAGTTATATACAGAAATATATAACTTACTGAAATATTTAACCTACTACTTATAAATATGTATAACTCACTGAATATATAAGTTATATACAGAAATATATAACTTACTGAAATATTTAACCTACTACTTATAAATATATATAACTCACTGAATATATAAGTTATATACAGAATTATATAACCCCCCCCCCACTATCAGAAAAAATCCCCCCTGAAAACGTCTGTATATTTTCCAATAACCAATACTATATGTAAACATTGGGTAAAGTTAATAACTTTACCCAAATAAGACTAGTAGAATATAAAAGTCGCGGGTAAATTTTGAAATTTCAAGGCATTCAAGAATTTGTGGTTTATTAATGGTATCTACTTTGAGTTAATTCAAAAATAGATGACGCTATTGTATATAATTGAGGAAGATTAAACAATTTCCAGAATGTGCACTTCAAAATAGTGAGCCTGCAGCTAGTATATAGTAATAATTTTTAAAGAAGCCCTTCTGTACCCAGTAGGTCATGCACTTCTGGAGATATTGCATGTACTTCTGAAGGCTCGCTGAAGGTGTTTCAGGTCTTTGTTTAGCAGGAAATTACGAGTATTGAAGTTGAAGCTTTTGCCAACACCCCCCTCCCCTCCCTCCTATATTTCGAAGAATACCTCTTTTTTGTATTTGCGTTGAAAAACACACTTTGACCCCTCCCCTCCCCCCAACAAAAAAAAGTATTGTGAGTTGATGCCAATTCTTATTTTTAGCCAATTAGCACGTAGTTGAAGTTTTTTACTCAATAATTCCGAATTTCCGCTAGAGCATTTTCAGGTCACTGCCGACTCATCAGTGTTAACTATGTACCATATTAAGTATTTACGCGTACTGGAATTATTAGAGTTGATTTTTGTGAGTAAAATCGTATTCATAGATTGGAACCATAATCTAAAGTTCGTTTATCGAATTTTCACATTAAATTTCATTAGCAGAAATTATTTTTAGTTCGAAATAATACGCATTTTCGTTTCTTTTATATTATCGCATTATATTGGTAAAAGTTGTCCCTCTTAATCGGCCCATGAAGAAGAAACTCATCAAAAAGCTTAAAAATTAGGTAATTTTGCTTGGCTGAATACATTCAGTGGCATCAATTTAAGAAAAGTTTGGGGTAGGGGCAAAATTCGTTTCTCAAAATATACAGGGGGGGATGTGTTTTTTCAGTGTCAAAATAAAAAAAGTGGTATTTTTCAATGGAAATACCAGAGAAAGTTTTTTTTAACAAATTCAGGGGAGAGGCAAGAAATCTAGGTGTGGGAACAAATACCCCTTGCCCAATTTTAGCTTATATTTAACGCCTTAACACCTGTTGCTCATTGATTTTGAATTAATCAATAAAATTACTTAACAACTACGACTAATAGTGGAATACCAGAGAAAATTTTTTTTCAACAAATACGGGGGGGAGACAAGAAATATATTTCTGAATTGAAGTTATCAAGTATTTTACAGGTTGCATCAAGACCTGGCTAATTGTCGACAGAGAAAAGCCAAGACAGATAGT
>JAQQPU010013041.1:0-24958 GCA_029168905.1 Artemia sp. Kazakhstan ARC1039
CCCCCAAACTATCACACTATAACTACTCTATGACAGCCGGCTGCCATCGCCCCATCTCCCAACAAAACACTTTTCAGACATTTCTAGTTAAAAATTTTTCCCAGACTACACTAAGTTTTACCATTTTCGACCTGACACCTTAAACTAGGTATCCTTTTTATCCTTTTCCTAGACTACACTGTCTTTCTATGATGAACAAGTAAAATGTTCAAAAAACTTTAAAGTTAAGTCTTACCATTTTCGACCAGATACCTTAAACTAGGTATCCTTTTCCCAGACTACACTGCCTTTCTATGATGAACAACTAAAATGTTCAAAAAACTTTAAAGTTAAGGTTTACTATTTTCGACGTGATACCTTAAACTAAGTATCCTTTTCCCGGACTACACTTCCTTCCTATGATGAACAACTAAAATGTTCATCCCCCCATCTCCACAGAACACATCGAAGAAGCAAAGCTATCCATTATTAAAATTCTTTTCTTGCCATCTACATCTTTCTTAGTATCAACTTTTAGTATACTATAACGTTAAAGTCTATTTTAAACTAACAACACTGTTCAAACACCACTTGTGTATTATACAAAACACATCGAAGAAGTAAAGCTAGGTCAAGTCATAAGACCATTTTATCATCGTTAACCATTTCCATAGATTGATATTGTTCGAAGTTTATAATAAATACGCTATGAGTTAACAACCCCAAGGGGTTACCTTAACTGATAATCACTAATTCGCAAATGCTATACCCTTTTATCTCCACCTTCATACGATCCAATTCGCAAATGCTATCTAGCTCTGTTTTGTCCCTATTATTCAATTAATATCGTCCGTATAGTCCAATTCGCAAATGCTAAACCCTTTTTTTTCTCCACCGTTATACGATCCAATTCGCAAATGCTATCTAGCTCTGTTTTCTCCCCATTATTCAATTAATATCCTTCGTATAGTCCCATTCGCAAATGCTAAACCCTTTTTTTTCTCCCTCTTCATACGATCCAATTCGCAAATGCTATCTAGCTCTGTTTTTTCCCTATTATTCAATTAATATCGTTCGTATAGTCCAATTCGCAAATGCTAAACCCCTTTTTTTCTCCACCTTCATACGATCCAATTCACAAATGCCATCTGCTGACACATTCCTAACAAACTAATCTTGACTAAAGTCAATTGTCCAAAAAAATCATAAGCCACTCTTGATATCACATACTTCAAAGAAATGGAACCGTGGATAATGCACGGGTGATAGACAGCTTTTCCTACAAAATCATTCCTAAATACGCAATTTGACATTTTCTAGTTTTCAATTTAAAAAAAACAAAAAAAACAATTATACTCTCAAAACGTGTTTGGCTACTTTATAGGTATAAAAGGTTTGCCAGCTTTTTAAAATGTGCACGTGACTCTGAAGTGTATATTCTTGAGCAATTCCATGTATTTTTCCATGTATTTTTTCAATCAATACATGCCTTACTACTGGTGCAGTGGTTGTCGCCTGAGACGATTATAGGTGTTGCAATCCTCTAGATTTCATCCTGCGGGTGCTCAATATAAATTTGAAATTTTTCTTTTGTGGCCCATCGCTTACATTGTCGTCGTAAGTTTTCAGTCAGAGTTTTTCAAGAACCTGCTCTAACCGTTGTTTCGTCTCTTTACCTCCCAATTTTGGTAAAATGCACCTTTGTCAGGTTTAATTGTAGCGTTGCGACTATTCGCTGAAAGCCATTTGGGCTCGTACACAATTATGTTATTGATTTGTGCTTAGAAACTTTTCGTCATTTGACTTCAGAAGTATAGAATTGTTGCTGTTTTCATCATCAAAGATTCCAGCTTCCAATTCCAGCTTCAGTTCCAGGTTCCCGCTCCAGATTTCCAATTTTAGAAAAAAGAAGTGAAGAACACCAAAGGACAATTTAAGAAGGTAAGTCATGCATTTCAAGTTCACACGGGAGTAGGAATCTGTTAGAAGTGTTTAGTACCTTGTTTTTTTTTTACCTTGTAGCCTTGTTTTTACAGTTTTGAATTAATTGATTTCTTTTAAATATTCTTTTCTTTTAAAATGAGCGTAATACCAACTTTATATCCTTCAGATCCTGAATATGATAGAGATACCATCCTTTATAGAGATTCCGACCTTTTGAATGAAACAAAAAGTAAAGATTTAAAGGCCACTTTGAATTTTGGTTCTTAAAGTCGGGAGTATAATCCAACTTCAGCCCTAAAATTTTTGACTGCTGTGGTTAATTTAATGACCAAAGAAATTGCCACTTTAAGAAATAGTTTAAATATGCGATATATTTCGGGGAATAATATAACCGATGCATCTTTTGAGGGTCAGAGCAACAAGGAGAATACAAATCAAAGAATAATTGAGTCAGTACTGGATCCCCTGGGAAATATCCCAGTTCTTGAAAATGCAAAATTAATAGAACCATTTTTTTGGCGAATTGAAAAGCCTTAAAACGCTACTTGGTTGGTCAGATTTACAGGTGATAGATGCAGTACCACTTAGAGTAACAGGGACACTACTTAATTTTTTTTAGGATAGAGATTCCTCAAATATTAGAAATTTAGAGGAACTTGAAAAAGAAATGACGCAGGCATATTTACTACGAAAGACAGCTGGAAAGAAATTTTTAGATTTAGCTGAATTGAGGCAATCAGCCAATGAAACTGTGTATCAGTTTTATAAGAGGGTGGAGAATGCCATAAAATCGTATCGACCGGGGTATGGCGTTTTAGTATAGTTTTCTGATAGCATAGGCATGGATTGTTTTATTGAAGGCTATAGGCTAAATATTAAGAGATATTTATTAGAACACCAGAATGATTATGATTCCGTTTATGAAGCGTAAAAGAGAGCACAGCGTTTTGAAGCTATTGAAAACGCAATTGGTGAAGAAAAGCAGGAATATTATCAGCAACCGTAGATATCGAATTTCGTTAGACAGGACAGAATGAAGGACTTTGCCAGAACTGGCTTGACGTGAAACCTGACCAGGAGGAGAGGTAGATTTTTTATTGCAGGATGTAGGAGTCACATTAGGAATTTGGGCAGACATTTTAGTACAAAAAAAATGATGATGAGAAATTGAGAATTTACTATAAGGCAATGAGCCAGAGAGGTGTAGTGTCAAGAGAGATGAGAAATTTATTACAAGGCCCTGGCATAGAGAAGCGCAGTGTATGGAGATTTAAGAAATTTATTATTAGGTACTGAAGTAGACAGGTGTAGTGTCAAGAGAGATGAGGCTGTGGAAGGGGCAAACTACGATTGACTGAAGGACCAGATGACTGCTAATTTATTAGGCATTGACGTAGTAAGGCTTTGTGTCGAGAGAGATTAGGCTCGTGAAGGGGTGGACTACGGTCGACCGAGGGACTCCAGATAATTCCGGAAACATCTGGAAGGTGTTGTCAATTTGTTCAGTGGATCCTGGGAAAGGAAGACCTGAGCTCCCATGGGCAAAGAGAGAGGTAGGTGGTGAATCACTGAACGTCAAGAAGCCTGCAGGTTTCGTGCCATGAACATTAAGAGATAACAGGGCGGAAAATAGTTCCGTACCTGTGAAATTAAGAGATGACAGGGCGGAAAAGTGTTCCAGTGAAGAAAAGAGCAATTGGTGAAGAAAAGCAGGAATTTCATCAGCAACCGTAGATGCCGAATTTCGTTGGACAGGACAGAATGAAGGACTTCGCCAGAACTGGCCTGACGTGAAACGTGACCAGGAGGAGAGGTAGGTTTTTATTGGAGGATGTAGGAGTCAGATTAGGATTTTGGGCAGACATTTTAGTGTAAGAGAAGATAATGATGAGAAATTGAGAATTTATTATAAGGCACTGAGCCAGAGAGGTGTAGTGTCAAGAGAGATGATAAATTTATTATAAGGCCCTGGCATAGAGAGGCGCAGTGTTGGGAGACATAAGAAATTTATTATTAGGCACTGAAGTAGAGATGTGCAGTGCCGAGAAAGATGAGGCTGGTAAAGGGGCGAACTACGGTCGTCTGAAGGACCAGATGACTGATAGTTTATTAGGCACTGACGTAGTAAGGCATTGTGCCGAGAGAGATTAGGCTCGTGAAGGGGTGGACTGCAGTCGATCAAGGGACCAGGTGTATCTTCCAGATAATTCCGGAAACATCTGGAAGGTGTTGTTAATGGGTCCTGGGAAAGGAAGACCTGAGCTCCCATGGGCGAAGAGAGAGGTAGGTGGTGAATCACCGAACGTCGAAAAGCCTGTAGGTTTTGTGCCATGGACATTAAGAGATAACAGGGTGGAAAATAGTTCCGTACCTGGGAAATTAAGAGATGACAGGGTGGAAAAGAGCTCCGTACCTGGGAAAATAATAGATTATAATTATGCGTCTTGGCTGTTAAATAATTTTGACGGTCTGTTTCTAAAGGAAGGTGTTCCTTATTGTTATCCGCTAGGAGGCGTTGGAAAGGACAAAAGGATCCTTAGAACAGCTTAGTTAGTCCTGCCAAGTATCCTAGTAGATTCGGCAATAAAACTGGCTCATGATCACTTACTCACTGGTGGGCATATTTCTATGGAGAAGACTTTAGACTGGGTGAGCCGTATCTTTATATTTGATAGAACGAGTACAAAAGTTCGAGATTATTGCGAAAACTGTAATTTGTGCTTGCACAGAAATAACGTGCATCAGAATTTTATAACTACGTTGGGAAATAATGAAGAGCCAAAATAACTCCAGTGTGTTTTTGGTAAACTCTGCTGGTCCCATGGGGGGTGCATTAGGTGGACATACTGAAAACGGAAATTTTCATATTTTAGTTGGGGTTGACCATTTTTCAATATTTTGATCTTGACAGCAATGTCAAGCATAACAGCTGAAGCTATGCGTCACTTCTTTTGCGAGTCAGTCATAGCATACTTGGGTCTTTTTGAAGTTTTGTTCACTGATTCCCACCAGTCTTTCTGTTTAAATCTCATTTCACAGATGTGTATAAAATTAAACATTTTCGTCGAGTTATAATCCTCAATCGAATGGGTTATGCGAGAATCGTGTGAAGGTAACAGAATCCATATTAAAAGCTTATTGTCAGGATCATCCCAATTCTTGGGATACTTATTTGCCATTCTTTAGAACGTATTGAATTCTACTATTTCTTCCAGAACTAAATATCCACCACATCACATAATTTTTGGTAGGCAGCCTCTTTCATTTTTGGATATTCAACTGTCATTGCCTTTAATTGATTATTTTGATAGTTATGAGGACTATATGGAAAATTTAGCTAGATATTTATTCACGATTTACGGGATTTGTGATGAACAAATAGGAAAAACAGAGAAAGTCTCAAAGAGTACGATATAATGAAAATGCTATAGAATTATCAATTTTGCGAGAAAGGGACTTAGTTTATGTCCAAGATAAAGCTCAGAATCCAAGGGAAATCAAGGGTTTAAAGCTTAAATTTCGTGAACCCTGCATAATTTAAAATTTTTTAAAAGGTTCCCTATTTTTGGCGTAAGAACTTTCGGGGACGTATATAAGAAGAACAGTAAACGGTCGTCTGATGAAGCCTGTAAAGGATTCAGAAACTTTCTTACGTTTGAATCCTATTTTTCAGGAGAAAATTGATAAACTCAAAAAACATAATACTGTCAATAGTAAATTAAAATCTAAAGACGAAGAACAAAGTAGCAACGGTTATAGCTTACTTCAACGTCCGGGTGAGAAACATTTGGTAGTTCAAAATTGTCTTGAGCAACCAGCAAAGACAAGTCAATTAATATTGGACGAATCAAAAATTGTAGAATTGGAGTTACAAAAACGTGGGCTTAGGAGAATTGATTTAAGATCATCTGTATACCATATTCTCGCAGGAGCCGTGACTTCATTTTTTTCGGGACAGCTTCCAGTGGAGACTCCAGCAGTAACTTCAGAGATAATGAAAATAGCTCCGTTTCTAGTACACAACCGGACGTTCAAATAGAACCTAGTCTAGTTAGTTTAGGAGTAGATAAAGGGGGAATAGAGGTTGAAGTAGGCTCGACCGAAGAGTCAAATAGTTTTAGGAGAAGCAACAGGAAAATAATTAATAAGCCTCTAGGTTATTATAGAGATTAGTAAGGGATTGGTATGTTATTGCAGCATAAATGGTGTTAGGAATAGAAGTGGCAGCTAAAATGATGTAGATAGGGTTTGTGCTGATTAAAAAAACAGAAAAAAAATTCTTTCTTTGAAATAAGAATAACAGAAAGATAAACATGACAAGCGACAGCTTTTTAGCAACTTTTCTCAAATGGTGTATTTACTTCCTTTTGATATGTTATGAATAGTAAAAGAATCGAATAATTTGCGGAAAGAAATAATTAAAGCTTTGGTAAAAAGAAGAAAAAAGTAAAATAAGGGAAAATTTCTTTGTGTTTCTTGAAATTGAAGATTATTAGTTTTATTTAAGTTTTCTGTTCAAACACAATTTCTTTTAAAAGATATTATGACGTTGTTAAAATTTTTTATGTTAGGTGTTTTTATGTGAACTTAGCTTGACAATATAACTTGAAGTGAAAATTGAAAGTGCCAATTGGGAAAATATTTTCTTGGGTCTTGTTGTTCAGTTTTAGTGTCAGTATTTTATTTTATGTTCTTATTAAGTGTAGCTTTGTTGGAGGATATAAAATAATTAATTTTTTGGTAAAAAAAAAATGAATTTGAAAACCTGGGGAAAAATCTGTAAAATTTGGTGAAAGTGGGTTTTTCCGTGTTAGATACATAATTGAATTCTCAAGTTCTGTCAAATATCCATTTCCTAGATGACTGTACTCGTCGTATGTACATTTACTGTATTATATGTATAAATAAACATTTCATACTCTACACATAAACTTAATGAAAGTTAGAGGCACTCGACATCCTCCACCGGTCGAACCCCATATTGTATGCCAACGCTACCATAAGACTCCAAAGAAGAGAGCACAGAGAAAGTCACACTTTACAATTATACCTAACACATTTTGCATGCAGACTCGCTATACTTTAACCCTACCCCTAATGTACAAATATCTAGCCCAAATTTGTTGCTAGAGGAACGAAAGAACAAGCAAAGAAACCGGTTTGTTTCGAGTTTTACGCATCGTAAACTTGAGTGAGTGGCGTATAATACACAAGTACTGGAATTTTTCATGGAGAGAGAACCGGATATCCCAGTATTATTTATAAAGATCAGAAATTGAATAAAAAAAACAAGTTCTTCAACTCAAAGTAAGGAGCAACATCAAAACTTAAAACGAACAGAAATCATTACGTATATGCAAGGGCTTGCCTCCGCCTCAGGACCTCGCTCTTTACTCTAAAGTTTTTTTTATATAATTTTAAAACAAAGCTTATTGTTCTAATCAAACGGCCATTGTGTTTCAGGAATCGTTCTTAAAGAACTAGGACAAAAACTCAAAACTTTAGCGTAGCGAGCAAGGTCTAGTGGAAGGGGCAACTCCTTATACGTAATAATTGTAGACTGAAGAATTGTAGAATTGTACAATGTAGACTGCATGATAGAAGTAAGTCTGATGTGGCACAGTGGATTGATCCCTGCTTGATAACACGAGGCCCTGGATTCGATACCAGCTGCTGTAATGATGACACGAGGACCTTTGTAGTCAAAAAGTGTTGTTAACACATAGGCTATACGTATAATATATAAAAATAGATATCCTTAATTGGCATAAATTAAAATAAATAAATAACCTTAACTTAATAGACAACTTTAGCCAAGAAACTGACACGGCTTTGCGTTATCTATGCTGCCAGTTTTGTGCTGCGATGAGTTGTTAGTATAGTTGGCATAGTATCTGAAAGAGTTGCTCGAATAGTAGTTCAAGCAGAATCTAAAATTTACAAATTTAGCAATAAGGGAAAATATCTAATATTGTGCTTAGTCCCCCTTCAAGAAATAATGATTAGTTTCAGTCTTGTTCAATGCATCAAAAAGATGGTATAGATAAAGAGGCAGAATCTGTTTCAATAAATGAAGCCTAATTTGCCACTATTGCCAGACCAGAACTTTGGAATTCTTTGGCAATTTTCCCCTGAAAAATTTATTTAAAAAAAATCCATTTTATTTTTAAATTTGAGACATTTTTGAATATTTGAGATTTAAAAAAGAAAGAAATTTATAAGAATGTTGATATATTGGGGTCGTAGGGTAGAAATTTGTTCCAAGAATAACAAATTGCAGGGCTGTATAACAAATTGTTGACAAATTTTAATCGTAGTTTAAAATTGTTGAAAGAAATGGTTCTAACAGATAGCAGATAAATTTTGTTTTTGAACGGCATTGCCTGTCGAGGACGTCAAAAGGTACACGGAGTAGCAAAAGATAAATGTAAATAATTGTAATGTAAATGTACTACTACTACTAATATTAACAGTTCACTGCATCACCAAGCTGCCTGAGGTCAACGCAGCTACGCACGCTCCTCCTCCATCCCGTAAATATAAAAAGGGTTATTGTAGTGCAAGCTGTAGAGCCATTATTTTACTAGATACAACTGAGGTAAAGGAGCGTTTATATTTTTTACAATCTAAAGAACAATGATGTAATTTAAAAGGGCAGATAATAATCCTGAGACGAACTAAATTGCATCTAAATATGGTATATATTCTGTTTTCAACTGGGACAAATCGAAAGATTTTGAAAGGTTGGGCCACAGGGTCACTCTTGACATTTGGCTATCCCTCGTAGGTATTTTGTACCTGCTTTAACAAGAAATGGTTTAATCAAGAACCTGCTTTAACGAGAAATGGTTTACGACTGTAACGGAGCCAATGGCTACGGCTTTTAAAAACAAGAATGGCTCTTGTGTAGAATATTAAGCTTGCAAACAAAAAAATGTGATTGGTTTTCGAGTGTGAAATTTTAGACCAGCAAAAAGAATGGAAAGTCTTAATCGCAAGATCTTGTAAAAGCTAATCCACAGTTTTCTCTGTATTAAAACCAAAACTACCTACCTGAAAATTTCTGATGTAGCCATCAGGACATGGCTCGCTGCAAATAGACTTTGGGATTGATCCATTTTCTTCTCTCCAGCTCAACTGTGACGCGTTGATACTGAGTCTAAAATTTAAAAGCGCTTAAAATTAACATGGAATTGATTTCCCTTGTTTCGGCTACTGGACATTCTAATTGTGTTGCAGGAGTAGTTCACTGTTTTTCTATTATTTTTTTTTTTTAAGTTTATTGATTTCTGATTTCTGTTTATCGCGAGAAAGTGGCAAGGGTTTAGCCTTTGTGGCTTTTGTGGAAGGTGCTGTGAGGTGATCCGTGAATGAGATATTACGTTTTAGAGAGCTCCATACAATTCTTGCCTGGATAAAATTAGGGTCATTTTCACTTGTCTTTGATCCAGAGCTAACGGTGTGAGCTAAAGTAAAGTTTTAGATCATATATTTGAGAAGAGTAGCTCAGTAGCTAAGATTTTTCTTCTTCGTAGCTTTTCTTCTTTGTTGCCGCACTAGATTCGTGAAGAAACAACCTACTGCTGCAACCATGATTGCATCTTACTTTGAAAGTTTAAAATGTGAAATAATTGGCGACCTGTAGAATGGTTGCCTTCAAATGGTAGTATTCAGAGAAAAAGGGATGGGACTAGGAAGTAGGCTACAAGTAATTACTTCCCATGGATTTGGTTTGATACACAAATACAGAGTCCATATACCATTTCACCCCTTGCGATCGAAAAGACTTTCACTAGGCGTACATGAGAAGATTTTCACGTCTTGAGTAACATTAAGGGACTTTTTAAAGTTTAATTTGGAACAATTTGGTGTCCTTGTAAATGCGAAGGGAAAGTGAACATCCAGACACATGGGCAATATTGAAAATAACATTCAACTAATGAAAAATATAAAGTCCTCATGATCTGGTACGGAAACAGAAACTTCAATCGACGCAAACAACCAAGGCTTCTGGACACTGTTGCCATGAGTTTACTAATATGTGCTTTAAACGACAAAGTTGAATCTATATAAATAGGCTACCTAAATATCTGAATACATCTACCTTTTTTATATGCTTTAAACGTTTTATGGGCTGAATACATCTACCTAAATATCTGAACACATATACTTTTTTATGTAGAAAATTCCAATATTAATAGTTTGAAAGGACACACGCCTTCCTGACTTCGAACTTCTGCCGAAAACAGTATATTCCGACTTCTCTGGGTTAGGCATTAGTCGGTTGTCTTGAAATCAAAAATTTACATTCAGAGCAACAGTCTCGAGGGATAATCGTAGGTCCTCCTCATTGCCCGCCTTCAAAATAATTGCTGATTGCCAGATATTTAGTTAACTATATCCTATATTTGAGAAGGTAGAGATTTACCTAATATATCTCATTTCCAGAGGAATATCTCTGGAAAAGTTTTTTTTCTACTTTTCTTTGAAAAGCTTCTTTTTCGGAATTTTTTTTTTTTTTATTAATTTTGGTTCCTTTTATTGCCAAAGTTTTGGCTAATATAGTAAATATTTCTTCACTTTTTCATGTCTCTAGCGTAAGAACTAAAACTCCCAATTCTAATTTAATAGTTTTTTATTAGTGGCTTTTTATTTATTTCAATACCCCCTTAACATTCCCTGAAAGTTTCAACTAAATGCCACCAGCCGTTCCTGGGATATTTCCTATACGTCCTTCTGAAAACCTAGATGCACATAGTATCTTTTGATTGAATGTTCTGACCCTTTGCTGCTCCTAAGATATTGCAGATATATTCTATTGATAACATGGATGCATATAGTGTTGTCTTATTTAGATTATTAATAAAAAAAAACAAGTTTTTTTAACTGAAAGGAAGGAGCGACATTAAAACTTAAAACGAACAGAAATTATTCCGTATATGAAAGGGGCTGTCCCCTCCTCAATACCTCGTTCTTTACGCTAAATTTTTTTATTGTTTTAAAAAATAAAGTTGTTTGACAGATTCAAACTTTAGCGTGAAGACCGAGGTATTGAGGAGGGGACAGCCCCTTTCATATACGGAATAATTTCTGTTCGTTTTAAGTTTTAATGTCACTCCTTACTTTCAGTAAAAAAAACTTTTTTTTTATTTAATTTCTGAACGTTTTTGAATTAAATGCAGCTTTGATTTTGGCTCACCGTACATGAATAATTAAAACGAAATTTGCATATTAATTTTACCTTTTTGGCTAAATGGCTTTCTTGAAATTTTGTTCTGAAGTAACTTACGTAACGAAATTCTATGTTCGTATGTTTTGTTACGTATATTAAGGAGTTTGCCCCCTAGTCGATACCTTGCTCTTTACGCTAAAGTTCGAATTTTGTTCGAATCACAAACCTCTGAATCACAAAGACCGGTTAATTAGAATAGATAGCTCTTGAAAGTACTAAAAAATACTTTAGCGAAAAGGGTGAGGTATTGACGAGGGGACGAACCCGCTCATATACGTAATAATTTATGTTTGTATTAATTTTTGATGTTGCTCCTTACTTTCAGTTGAAAAAATAACTTTTTGTTATTTAATTTCTGATCATTTTTGAAATAATGCTAGAAAATCTGGCTTCATAGAAATGTCCCTTCCCCCAAGGAAATATCCTCCATGAAAGGATTCTCCCTCTTAACTCCCTCCTCCGACACCCCCCCCATCAGAAAAAAATCCCTCCTGAAACGTCTTTATACTTCCCATTAACCAATACTATATGTAAACAATGGGCAAAGTTCATAACTTCCAGCCCTTCCCCCGGAAACTGTGGGGGATTAAGTCATCCTCAAAGACATATTTATTGAATTTTTGACTATGCTGAACAAAATGGCTATCTCAAAATTTTGATTGGGTGACTTTGGAAAAACAATGAGCGTGGGAGGGGGCCAAGTTGCCCTCCAATTTTTTTGGTCACTTAAAAAAGGCACTTGAACTTTTAATTTCCGTTCAAATGAGCCCTCTTACGTTATTCTAGGACTACTGGATCGATGCGACTACTCCTGAAAAAAAAAAAAAAAAAAAAAAAAAAAAAAAAAAAAAAAAAAAAAAAAGTAAACGCATCCGTGATCTTTCTTCTGACAAAAAATACAAAATTAGACATTTTTGCTGGTAGGAGCTTGAAAATTCCTCATTAGGGTTTTCTGATACGCTGAATCCGATGGTGTGATTTTCATTAAAGTTCTATGACTTTTTGGGGGTGTTTCCTCCTTTTTTCGAAAATAAGGCAAATTTTCTCAGGCGCATAATTTTTGAGGGTAAAACTAAACTTAATAAAACTTATATATTTGAATTCAGCATAAAAATATGATTCTATTGATGTATCTATGGGTATCAAAATTCCGGTTTTTAGAGTTTCGGTTACTATTGAGCCGGGTCGTTCCTTACTTACAGTTCGTTACCACGAACTGTTTGAAAATTCCCTTATGCATTCCCATCAGGCTTAAGCACTGTTCAACATACCCTAAAATTTTCCACTTAACGGCCTCAGCCGTTCCTGAGATATTGCTGATGTGTCTGTTTGACAATCAACATGCATATAATGTGTTTGATTTTGTTCAACATCCCCTAATCTTCTCTGAAAGTAATCACAAGTAAATGCAGCACTAGTTGCAAGCAGTCACAGTCACAGTCGCAAGTTTTCAAAGTCAGAAGTAGTCAATGTTGCAGTCGCAACTAGTTTGCATTTGCAGCTGCAGTAGTACTAGTAGTGGCCCTGAAAGTATCAAGTTAATACCCCTTCCTGTTCCTAATATATTGCAGATATGCGTTTTCGATAACGTGGATACAGATAGTATCTTTTTATTTAGCTTACCACACCCCTCAACGTTCTACAAAATTCTCCCCATAGTCTTTTCAAACACAGCTATTATCACACATCCCCCTCACCCGTTGATAAATCCTGCAGTTTAAAAATGAACAAATTGGATAATTTACAGTGCTTACCCCGGGGGTTGTGGTGGAGTTTGATTTCCAATCAAATGAGCCTCCTCCAAAGTTTATACGGCTATCCCTTCCACAAAAAAACCTTATATGTTAACAAGGGGCAGCTTGCATAATTTACAGCCCTTTCCCCTGGGAGCTGTGGGGGTTTTCTCAACCCAGGATGGATGGTTTTTTGACCTTTGGACTATTTTGAACGAAAATATTATCGTAAAATTTTGATTGGATGAATTTGAGGAAATAAAGGCGTGAGGAAGAGAGCTAGTTGCCCTCCGATAGTTTTTTACTTTTAGAAAGATTCCTCTCCGAAGTTTATACGACCACCCCTTTTATAAAAACCTTACATTCCCCCAGGCCAGAACTTACAACACTTGCCCCCCGACTCTGGAGGGTTTTATCAACCCCGACGTTTTTTTCATCTGAACTTTGGACTACTTTGAACAAAATGACTATCCCAAAATTCTGATCAGATGTATCTGGAAAAGGGGGGGGGGGCTAATTGCCTTCCGACACTTTGGACTCTTAAAAAACAAACTAAAAGTTTCAAGTTCCACTCAAATGAACCCCTCCAAAGTTTTTACGATTACCCCTTTTATAAAAACCTCATAAGCTCCCGAGACATAGCTTACAAAACCTGTCTCCGGGCTCTGAGGAGTTGTATCGACCCCGGAATTTTGTTATCTTATCTCTGAACTATTTTGAACAAAATATCTATTATAAAATTTTGATCGGATGAATTTGGAAAAAAGAGGGCGTGGGAGGGATAGCGGCTCTCCAATCACTTTTGAATCTTAAAAAGTCCACTTGAACTTCCAATTTCTAATCGAATGAGCCCCTTCCGAAGTTTATACGACCACTCCTTCTATATGAAAAGCCCCTGAAAAAAAACATTGAGGTGTTATCGCCTTGACTAAAAGCAACGCTATAGCGTTGTCTCTGATACTTAAACGCTATAGCGTTGCCTCTGATACTACCTAGGTAAGTGAAGTTGTCCACTTGATCGATCTTCCCGTTACCCAACATTGCCTTTTCACCTACACATATTCTTAGCCTTAGCGACTTCATATTCTTAACATTAAATTTCAAAACTTTTCTTGCACCATGAACTCGCAAAACATCTAAAAGTTTATTCATTTTTCTAACACATTCATCTAGGATGCTTTAATCGTCAGCTTAATCTAAGTCCAGTAGATTGTTGCTTTCCCGTTTGATTCATTGTTCTCCCATTGCCTTTGTAGTATTCCTTAAGACAAAGTCCATCAAAATAATCTATATAATTGGGATAAAACGCAACTCTGCTTAACCCCTGATTTAATACGAAACCACCTATTAACCTCATTTCCTACCTTAACCGCAGCAATGTAATTCTCGTTTATAGCGCTAATCATTTTAATGTATTTGTCTGGTATACCATACAAAGATATGACCTTCGCTGAAGCTGTTCTGTCAGATGAATCAGACGCTTGCTAGTAATCTATAAAACTGAGGACTAAAGATGTTTGATGACTCAGGCACTTCTCGATTATTAATCTAAGAGTGAAAATTTGGTCGACACATCCTCAGTAGTAACCACATATGGAATTCTAGGACGCCCCTGTACCAAACAGGTTTCTGGTAGGTATAATCTGGTTTGATGGGTATAGTCTTGTTTGGTTTTTCAAAGAGAGTGACTATCCCCATGCATATAGGTAAACATTTCTACAGGGCATTACACCTTTTCAAAGAGAGTGAGTATAACTTGATTGGTGATTGGGATTTGAATAAAAGGAATAGTTTTCTTTACAAATCATATTAGTAAGAGAATTGAATTCAAAGAGAATAGTTTATTTGCGAGGATATTAGTAGAGGAAAAAATGAGCGGTGCATTTACATTATTGGAGATTAATGATGGAGCCGACAGCAGCAGCAGTGATGCACGAGTACCTAATGTAGCTGTGGAAATAACCTCTGGTTGTAGACTATGTCTTGAATGGGACACTATGTATGCCAGATATGTGATATCATTAAGCAAATTTAAGCAGGAGGAGCAGCTATGTTTTGCTGGAAAAGTGAATATTCTCCAAATAAATAAACTTCGGTCAGCATTAGATGTCCTATCGAAATATATTGATGAGAACAAAATGCATCAGTGAATATTATTATTGTAATTATGTTCAATAAAATTGTTTCTAAATCAATGGTATTTTCTTTCTATAGTAGACTAGCGTATATTTTTTAGAGTAGAAAAAAATTCTGGTTAGTCTGAAGTTGGTTGTGAGAGAGTTAGGACTCTAAAAAATGGATAGATTCGAGAAAGATCGAATCACGAGGAATCTAGTTCTTATGGAAAATCGTTTAGTTCTAGACGATGATTTTCTAGAGTTGTCTATTCAAAGGAAGATATTTTCTCGGGGAATGCTTGTAGATATAATGAAAACTGATTCTCCATCATTAGACTATGTATGAAGCTTCTACATTGTGGTCCAAATGCATTTACACAATTTATTGATATATTGATCACGACACGGCAAAATGATATTGTGGATATGCTTTTAAACATTAGTTTAGAAATTTAGGACTTTTTTCATGAGAAAGATGGTGCTCAAGGATAATTTACTCCTCTCTCTCTCTTTCTATCTCAGACAATTTTTGATGTTGCTAGCTCAGTTTCATTGTGGCAGTGAGAGTGTCAACACATGACAAAATGTTCCATACATGTCCACTATGTATGTACTCACTGGGCAGCTGGTCATCATGTGAGAATTGCACAATGATTGATGAGTATGATGAAAAGTGTAGATTATGCAACCCGTGTAAATTGCATAGAGGATATGCTGTACAAATTAAAGGTTGTAATTCCTGTCTTGAAGAGGTGTGTGACTCTCATCCTAGAGGTTACCTATGCTCCAATTGTCATTATGATAAATGTAAGCAGTGGGAGAGTACATATCCCGGTATGATTGGAAAGAATCCTAACCGTGATTTTAGTTTATTGCTACGAGATTGGTATCGTCGTGGTTTTAGATTGTTCTGGGAGGAGGAACCAGGTCAGCGATTCAACTGTTGGAACAACAAGAGAATATGGTTTCTACGTCATTGTTGTGAAGACAATGGGTGTTTTGATTATAAGCCCACTGATTTTTATTTGGCTGTGACGGAATGTGATTCGACGCTTGAGGTCACTGTTTATGAAATTGCTTCAAATACGCAAATTGAAACATGTGAATTCTATAGAATGAATGAGAATAGTATCATTGACTATACAAAGAGATATGACAAGAGTGAAGTCAAACTCTACTGTAGAAAATGTGACCCTGACATTGCAGTACATCAGGATCAGTACACTGTGAATTCAGATAATCTACCTGCACTAGTTGTTGTCGACAAATACCTAGTAGTGGATGAAATCTAAAGAGTAGAAAAGTCGTTTTATCATGTATATAAATTTTTTTTTTATTAATAAACAATTTCACATACATCTTTAGAACATTTTATTCTTAGGGCACTAAAATCAATATTAAATACACTTGTAAGTATATTCTCCACTAGAAAGTCGTTCAATCGAGGTAAGTCAACGTAGATGTTGAGAAACTGCTTGTAGGTATAGCCACGACATCTGAACATGAAAAAGAGTAGTGCATGAAAGCCACAGTCTTAGTCGTTAAATCCTGTACTCTTCGTTGATTTTGAATAACGGTTTTCCCACTGCTTTCAATAAAGTTGCTGATGTATGGCGTGTAGAATTTATACGATAGGCCAAGAGGATCAAAAAATTCAATATTCCTCGCTGTTTGAATGATGCATAGCCAATGACCGGTCTTCAAAGTCGATGGACTGCTATTAACAATGATTAGGGTATTGTTAACACTTGGAATTTTTTCAATGAAGTCCGAAGGTATGCAATAGGACTTGTACTGGGACATGTATGGATCCATACTAAATACATTGATTATTTGATTTTTGTTCATGGTGTAAGATCTAGTAGAACACTGCCGTCGGGTGTGATTTCCCAATAGGTTTCAAATTGACTCAGTGATATTAGCGTGATACTCTCCGTCAGAGCATTGGCAAATGTACACTCTAAACGTATATTCCCTGTTTGTACTATACTCATATCCTGTGTGCCTGACAAGTCCAAAACAATAACCCCATGATTTTTTGAAAAGTGTGACTTCACTCTTGTCATATCTCTTTGTATAGTCAATGATACTATTCTCATTCATTCTATAGAATTCACATGTTTCAATTTGCGTATTTGAAGCAATTTCATAAACAGTGTCCTCAAGTGTCGAATCACATTCCGTCTCTACTTACTACTATCCTCTACCTTTTCTAAAACCGCACTGTTCTTCTCTTAAAACTTTGTCTACGGCATCTCTCAGTCTAAAAATATCATATTACTAAGTAATTTAGTACCTACAGAGACCAGACTAATGCCTCGATAATTACCACACTCACTTTCATCACCTTTCTTATAAAGTGGCTTAATTAAGGTTTTCCTAAAATCGTTAGGTACTTCCCCTTTTTCAAAATCATATTCATAATCTTCAGTAACTTACTTCTAACCTCAGAGCCACCATATTTAAGAAACTCATTCCCTTCCTATTCCCACATTTTTCTTCTCTTAAAAGTGTGCCCACAGCATGTCAAAGTTAAAAAAAATCCTCAGACCTATAATTTGCCTCTATAGTTACCACACTCACTCTTATAATCTTTCTCATTCAAGGGTTTAATTGGACTTTTCCTAAAATCGCTAGGTACATCCCCTTTTTCAAAAATCATATTCATAATATTCAGTAGCTTATTTCTAACCTCATAACCACCATATTTAAGAAACTCATTTGTCAAATCACATCCAAAGTATCTTCCCTCCGATCCAAAATGTTGCTTAGTTTTTCTTTTCCTCTATATCTTTTCTTGCAACTCTATCAAGGTTTAGTACTTTCCCAAAATGTTCTGCCCATATATCTTTAATTGTTCTCTTATCGCTAATTATGACCCTGTACATAGTCCAGATTGACTACTCTCTCTCAATTTATCAACATGTCAGTATAATATTTGATTGAAAATAAAAAACGACAATAAAAGTTAAAAGTATCACAAGTTGTACAAAATAGAAAGGGGGCTGTTACCATTAAAACTCTGCTCATTGCATTAAAGTTTCACCACATTAATCATATTCTCAACAAAGCGCATGTTAAACTTCAGTATAAAGACTAGGATATTATACGAGGAGGGTTACCGTCCCCTGTCCTCCAATCTTTACGCTAAGATTTAGCTTGTGCTTTATTGAAGGGTAAACTAGCATGTATAACATGTTGAAACTTTACCATTAAGATTGGGGTGAGTGGGGGGCTAAATGAGGCTATGGCCAAGCTCATACAGCCTTCCGCTCAAAGGTGTAGCTTGGGTTTTGCGTTGGGGGGGGGGTATAAAGAATGTGCCACCAAAATTGTCCAGTTTATCGAAAAATGCTGACACATAAAGTAAATAAAACATAAACTAAATTCCCAAGTTAATTCTCATTACTTTCTCAAGGTTGATGCAACTTAATTCTCATTACTCCTTCCTTAAAACTCCTTAATCAGTATTAAAACACGAATAATGATAATAATAATAATAATGGTACTCATAATTAAATCCCTATTTTATCAATTCTATATCGTGTCAAAACCAATTTAGAAACTTAATAATTTAGAAATTCTCCTATTTTATGCTAAAGGGGCCTTTCTAGAGGGGCCATTCTAGGGCCTGGTTTCCAGCTTACCGACCTGTAAAACTATGAAGACGCATAGGGAAACCAATGAGAAAAACCGTTCAGTACGAAAGGTTCAAGCGGTAGGAGCAAGATCTTTCCGAAAAGCAAAGATGACATGCATTTTCACACGTTTTCTGTAGCCAAAAGTTTGGCAAAAAAAAAAAAATTACATCAGATTCAAATACTTCGAATTTAGAAGCTTCAGCAACTCTTGCTTTTTATATTTTTACACTAGCTAGTACATCTACCAAAGGCTCTGAACAAGAGCCACCAAATATTGAACTTTTGCGAGCTTAATAATAGGTATGCTTTCCACTTTGAAAAATGCTTGCTCATTTTTGCAAGACGACACACGAAGAACCGATCGGTACCAAAGAGAAACTAGTAAAAATTCCTATCCCCGAAACTAATCGGTACTATGAAAAAAATTGTTTAGTTTTTTCGTGGTACCGATTGTTTTTTTTAGCGTTTCCCTGTGCGTCTGAATGGGCTATAAGAAACACAACTAGCATTTCAGTATCCTAATATACTTTCAAACTCAACTCGCCGGAATGAAAACTTTTAGTTTTAGTTCACTCAGCTTGTAATTCTAAGCCGTTTAACGTTTGTGTATTTATCTGAGAATTTTCCACGTGGGACAAATTGTGCAATCCCTGCTGTATTGCTGAGCTAAGATTTATACAGAAGAGACAGATTATTTGTTTCGGAGAGAGATTTAAGACATAGAAAATTGAAACCACTCAGATGATTGAAAATATTGTTAAAATACCATGGGCATAAAAATAAAAACATTTCTTTGCTCCTTGAACCCAGAGGCATCACTAATTATAATATATTATTTATTTTTTTTTGGGGGGGGGAGGGGAGTGGGAATGGATAGGGTCATTTTTACCGACAGATTTTGGTGATGTTGCTGTTAAAATCACTTTTTTTTGCCGACTGACACTGATCTTCTTTAACTGACTTTTTGTGCTATATTTTCATCAGCTTATAACCCTTATTTACTCCATTTTTTTTTACCTGAATGGTTGAAAACATCGAGGGGAGTGTCCATCCACTCCCACCATAAGTGACGCCCTCTTTGGACCTATGTTGGGTCTGTTCACAAATGAAAACTGTGCTTTCTTTAGGATTTTTCTTTTGCTCGTTTTAAAATTTTGGAGCTTTTAGAGGAGTACCATATATTTGTTAATTCAAATAAATTCAAACTTTAGTCGCATATTAATCCCAAAAAATAACCTCTTCTTCAAACAGTTCGTGGTAACGAACTGTAAGTAAGGAGCGACCCAGCTCAATGGTAACCGAAACTCTAAAAAACGGAATTTTGATACCAATAGATACATCAAAAGAATCAAATTTTAATTCTAATTTCAAATACATAAGTTTCATCAAGTTTAATCTTACCTATCGAAAGTTACGCGCCTGAGAAAATTTGGCTGATTTTCAAAAAAAGAAGAAAAGACCCCCTAAAAGTTATAGAACCTTAATGAAAATCACACCGTCATATTCAGCGTATCAGAGAACCCTACTGTAGAGGTTTCAAGCTCCTATCTACAAAAATGTGGAATTTTCCATTTTTTGCCAGAAGAAAGATCACGTGTGCGTGTTTATTTATTTTTTTTTTTGTTTTTTTTTTTTCTTTTCCCCAGGGGTGATCGTATCGACCCAGTGGTCCTAGAATATCGTGGGAGGGCTCATTGGAACAGAAATTAAAAGTTCTAGTGCCCTTTTTAAGTGACCAAAAAAATGGAGGGCAACTAGGCCCCCTCCCACGCTTATCTTTTTCCCAAAGTCACCCGATCAAAATTTTGAGATAGCCATTTTGTTCAGCATGGTTGAAAATATTATAACTATGTTTTTTAGGATGACTTAATCCCTCGAAGCCCCCAGGGGGAGGGCTGAAAATTATGAACTTTACCCAATGTTAACATATAGTATTGGTTATTGGGAAGTATACAGAAGTTTTCAGGGGGAATTTTTTCTGGTAGTGGGGGTTGGGGGTGGGTCGGGGTTTATATGGGAGGATCTTTTCATGAAGGAAGTTTTCATGGGGGAAGGGACATTGCTATGAAGGGGGCGCCGGACTTCCCATCATTATTTTTAAAAAATCAGAAATTAAATATAAAAAAACAAGTTTTTCAACTGAAAGTAAGGAGCAACATCAAAACTTAAAACGAACAAAAAAAATATTAGCTATATGATTGGGTTCACCTTCTATTTATTGCCTCGCTTTTTAAGCCAAAGATTTTTTAGTACTTTCATAAGAGCTATTTATTCTAATTAACGGCCTTTGTGATTAAGGGGTCATTTTTAAAGAATTGGAACAAAATTCGAACTTTAGCTTAAAGAGCAAGGTATTGACTAGGGGGAAAACTCCCTAATATACGTATTAAAAATATAAGAATATAGAATTTCGTTACGTAAGTTAATTCGTAAGTTACGTATATTTATTACTAATAAAAACGTTCGTAAATAAAATTCAACAAGTTTCGAGAAAGCCATTTAACCAAATAAAAGTAAAATTAATATGCAAATTTTGTTTTAATTATTCATGCACGGTGAGCCAAAATCAAAACCTGCATTAATGAAAAAACGTTCACAAATGAAATAAAAAAAACAAGTTTTTTTTAACTGAAAGTAAGGAACGACGTTAAAACTTAAAACGAACAGAAATTATTCCGTATATGAAAGGGGCTGTTTCTTCCTCAACGCCTCGCTCTTTACGCTAAAGTTTGACTTTCTCAAAACTCAATTTTTTTTAAACAATAAAATTTTGTTTTAATTGGATTTTTTTTAATTAACTGTAACGAAATTCACACCATCAGATTCAGCTTATCAACGAACATTATTAAAGAAGCTTCAAATTCCTGTCTGTAAAAATGTGGAATTTTGCGTTTTTAATTAACTTTAACAAAAATTACACCATCACATTCAGCTTATCAGAGAACCCTATAAAAGAAGTTTCACGCTCCTATCTGCAAAAAGGTGGAAATTTGCATTTTTTGCTCGAAGAAAGATCACGCTGCGTGCCCTCCAAAAAATGGAGCGCAACTAGGCCCCCTTCCACTTAAAAAAAAAAAAAAAAAAAAAAAAAAAAAAAAAAAAAAAATTAGAATTAAATGTAAGTAGTAAATTTAAATTTTAAATTACAAATGTAGGATTTTTAATTATGACGGGGTGGTTTCCCCTGAGGGTAAGGAACGGGAAGGTAATAGTTTTAGTTATTTGGTAAATGAGGGGTATGGTTGTGTCTGAGATTAGGAGCGGTGACCACTCTGCGTATTATGTTAAATTGTAATGATTTTGGTTCTCGGCGTCCAGGAATGGACTGAGTATTTTGATTATGTGTGATTTATTCTTTTCATTTGTTAATAAACCCATTAAATCGAAACCCACGCTCATTTTTTTCTCAAAGTCACCCAATTAAAATTTTGAGATAGCCATTTTGTTCAGCATAGTCGAAAATCTAATAAATATGTCTTTTAGGATGACTTAATCCCCCACAATTCCCAGGGGAAGGGTTGCAAGATATGAACTTTGCACATTACTTACATATTGTATTGGTTATTGGGATGTATAAAGACATTTTCAGGAAGTATTTTTTTTCAGGGGGGGGGGGGGCTGGAGGAGGGGGTTATTCGGGAGAATGTTTCCGTGGAGGATGTTTCTTTGGGGTAAGGGACATTTCTATGAAGGGTGCGCCGGATTTCAAAGCATTATTTAAAAAACGATTAGAAATTAAATAAAAAAAACAAGTTTTTTCAACTGAAGTAAGAAGCAACATTAGAACTTAAAACGAACAGAAATTATTACGTATATGAGGGGGTTCTCCCCCAAGTCAATGCCTTCTTTGCGCTACCCTTTTTTTAGTGCTTTCAAAAGAGCTATCTATTCTATTTAAACGGCCTTTGTGATTCAGGGGTTTGTGAATTAAATTTTTTTTTTAACTTTTAACGTAATGAGCGTGGTATTGATTAAGGGGAGAACCCCATCATATACGTAATAACATATACGTAATAAAAAAAAAAAACAAGCGATACGACTCAATAGTAATCGAAACTTTTAAAAACGGAATTTTGATGTCAATAAATGTATCAAAAGAATGGACTTATAATGCTGATTCTAAATATATAAATTTTATTAAGTTTAGTATTACTCATCAAAGGCTACGAGCCTGAGAAAATTTACAAGGTTTTTTAAAGAGGGAGGAAACATCCCCTACAAGTGAAAGAATTTTAATGAAAATCCCACCGTCAGATTCAGCGTATCACAAAACCCTATTACATAGGTTTCAAGCTCATATCTGCAAAAATCTGCAACTATATCTGCAACGTATTTTTTGCCAGAGGAAAAATATACGAATATAGAAAATCGTTACGTAATTTAAGTTGTAAATTACGTCAGAACCAAATTTAGAGACAGCCATTTAGCAAAGGAAGAGTAAAATTTTTATGCAAATTTTGTTTACTTATTCAATGACGGTGAGCCAAAATAAAAGCTGCATTAACTAAAAAACGATCAGAAATTAAATAAAAAACAAGTTTTTTAAACTGAAAGTAAGGAGCGACATTAAAACTTAAAACGAACAGAAATTATTCCGTGTATGAAAGGGGCTGTCCCCTCCTCAACGCCTCGCTCTTTACGCTAAAGTTTGACTCTGTCTCGCAACTTATTTTTAAAACAATAAACAACTTTAGCGTAAAGAGCGAGGCGTGTGAGGAGGGGACAGCTCCTTTCATATACGGAATAATTTCTGTTCGTTTTAAGTTTTAATGTTGCTCCTTACTTTAAGTTTAAAAAACGTGTTTTTTTTATTTAATTGTAGAAAAAGAAAATTGGAAAAGACATTACCTACCCATCTGAGAGTTTTCTCTTTTTGTGCACGTTCCAGGTGGAAACTTAATTTATTAATCTAATGCCTAAATTAAATTAATTTTAAATCAAATTAATTTAATTTCATTTAATTTATGAAATAAAATTTCGTTAAATTTGTTAAATGAATTAACTATTTTAATTAAATTTAAATTAAATTAGTTGATTAAACTTTAGTTATTAGGTTAATTAAATTTAAATTAATTTTATGACATTAAATTATATTTGTATAAAATTTAAGACGAATTAATTGCGAGCCTGGAACAATTTATTAACTGATCCCTTAATACGAATTATTATTAGTATTAAGATATGACTAATTTGAATGAGTAATAAGTAAAATATGAAAAGAATGAGTGTTAATGCCTTAATGCTCATTAATTTCCATAAATTCAGTCATCCCAAGACAATGATGATTAGGCAGAATCTAATACACAAAGGGTACTAGTTAACCGTATTAAACACAAATTACTACAAAATTTAATACTAAGTTAAGTTTTGGTGGTTCCAGCAGTTAATTTGCTCTCAAGTGGACCGTCTAATTGATTTATTATTGAATATTTATTACTTTTTGACCAAAACTGGAACATAAGATGGTCATTATTTTTGTCCACTGGGTGAAGAGAATGACGAAGACTTATTTAATTTTTGTTGCTGATTGTGTAGAGTTGGGAGGTTTGAGAAAGGGAATATTTGGAGAAGAAAAAGGTAACGAGGGGTGTTTTTTTGTGGTTTTGGAAAATAGAAATCCTGTTAACATAAAAATTGTTGTAAATTGATCTGTGTGAGCACGGCGCATCGAGGAATTTGTTTGGAATACTTGTAAATATTATTTTATTCTGTTCCTTACTTTTTGTGTGTATATGTTTGCTAGGTTTGGCATGGCCCGTTTTTTTTTTTTTTTTTTTTTTTTAGCAAATAAATATATTATAATATGAAACTCTTCGTTTATCATGGTTGGTTGTTACGTTCCTTCCTAATAATAAGACTCACTATTATTAAAGCTACATTCCGACTAGACTAAACGTTGTCCTGCGAAAATAACCACACAAATTTATTTATTCTTTTCAGGCTTGTATTTAAAACCAAATTCTCCGACGTCTCTCTGGACAAGTTCTTGGAAAAAAAGACCTATCTTAACAATTTTCCTTTAGTGTGTTTTAACAGCCCATAAACGACAAGATTTTATAAACTTTACACATAATTTGTCGGCCAGAGACACAGATTTGTCAATTAAGATCTGAAACAGAAGAAAACCCAGAAGGCCCTACTTCCATGCATAAATCTATTTTTCCTTGGGCGGTGTGAAATCCATCTACCAAAAAGAAATATTCGACAGTTTTGAGATCCAAACTTCACAATGTTTATTGTCTAAGGTACGGTACCTCATAGACATCTATAGCATGCAGATTGAAACAAATACAGCTACAGATACATTGCTAG
>JAQQPU010013042.1:9811-24958 GCA_029168905.1 Artemia sp. Kazakhstan ARC1039
GTCTATATTTATATGGATCATAATTATTAATGTGACTGTTGAATAAGTAAGCAAGCCCAGTGGCAACCTGATGCCACTAATGTTGAATAAATACACTAGCTACCACGATTGGTATAGTAGGTGTAAGCCACCCCTATTGGTATAGTAGGCGTAAGCCACCTGTAGGGGGGGGGGGGGTAAGCTGTTGGAGTAAATAAGTAACACTAGTCTACTTAATTCCAATCTTGGACAGCTAAAAAAAATCGCTATATCAACTGCCTACAAATAGGCTTGCCTGCTATCGAAATGGGACTAGTTATAGGCTATAATTGCAGACCAATACTTTACACCCGTCGGAAAAATCTGGGAATTGGGATTTTCCCAATTCTCAATACGAGGCCTTGGTATAGCTTAAAACTACCTCTGACTACCAAACTAAGCTGTTGGGTCGGATTAGGGGTTCACGAACGCAGATATAACCAAGGGAAAATTATACGTGGAGGCAAAACCTTTTTTAACCCCAGTATAGGCGCTCATCGGCATCCTCTCTGCCGAAAAATACCAAACTAAAAATAGGAATTCAATACTCCTTTGCACGTCCAACCTTTTTACAACCCCTTTAGAATGGATTTTTACATGCCTAACCAAGATGGTGAATAGAGGAAGAAAAGTCTATTGCATGAAGTTTAGTTTGTTCGTAATTCGGTTTGAACGCGAGGGAAAAGGTGGCGCCTACGTTTGCAAAAAAAACAAAAACAAAAAAAAAACACTGAATTCTGATTACATAGCCAAGCCAAGCTATAGGTGACTCCGTTATGCAACTATGAATAGTCTGTCACATAATCATAAGAATTTTGAAGAATTCAAAGGTAGTTTTATCTGGATCTAGAAAGAATTATCTAGATTTATCTGGAAAAGAATTGAGTGTCCAACAACACCCAACAGTGAGGTTATTTGCATAGTCTCTGGTAATTGCCTATCTATTGCGAATCATACTTGGGGAATGTTTAAGACTGAATATTTGAAAAATGGTTTTATTTGAAACTGCATATTCGCTTGAAAAAAAATGTTACAAAGTGGTTTATCCTCTTGATGCGATGTATTATGCGGTGTATAAAACCTAAAGTTGATGCTAGGTAAAAGACTAGTTCCGTAATGGGTATTTTTCTGTGCTTGTCGCTACAAACTGTGATCCAAAAATTTGTAATGGGGGGGGGGGGTCCAAATCGTGACTGTGAAACTCTGGAAACCTAAAAGATGTGTTTTGTAACAAAAACTTGGTGATGATGCCGCTTCAAGTGTGTCTTCAAAGGTTTGTCCTCTAGGATACTTCAATATCAACCTACTTTGAAATACCTCTCATGCTATCCAGAATCCGGAATTTGAATCATCCTAGCCGAGTTGTTGGCGCACTGGACTTGAAATCCCAAGAGAGATTTCATTTGGTTTGGAACTGGGGTTAATGTACTTCGATTTTAAGGCACTTTCAAATACTTTCAAGCTACCCGGAATGCAGTTTCTGGAATGCACACTGGGATTCAGCTGCGTTGGAAAATTTGTCATCGTCATGTCAATGTTTAGTTTATCCTCTAGTGTACTTCGATATCAAAGTACTTCGGATTTCGGAATGCCTTTCAAACTTTCCCGAAGGTAGCTCCTGGAATGCACACTGAGATTCAGTTTGGATTGTCAAATTTCTTATCGTTATGTGATGTTTGGTTTATTCTCTAGGATACCTCGATATCAAGGCACTTCAAATTCCTTTCAAGCTATCCGGAATGTAGTTCCTGGATTGCACAAGGGGATTCAGTTTGAATCGTCTATTCGTCATAGATGAATGCTGAAATTTGAAGAAAAGCCTGATATACCTATTTATGAGCGGGGATTTAAGGCGAAGATTTTCTTAAACATTATCAATTAGTGCATGTGACATACAATAAATCATGTCATGCGCAATTCAGTCTATTGTTATTGAAGTGTGGCCCATGGAATACCCTAGAAACCTCAGATCTTGTGATCTGAGACGCATCAATTTTGGCCTCTCTGCCTGTCTGGTTTAAGTTGATGTGTGTAAGTTTTAGTATGCTGATTCAATAAAATAAGAATGCCATATATTCATCAAACAACGCCGTCGAGTGCGGTCTCGATATGACTTTTCTTTTTAGCAGAACACATTCTACATATGTATATACACCTTGGCAAGGGAAAAAGCAAGAAAATTTCAACATGTCTCATCATGCACATTCGACTCACTGGGAACAAAATAACATCGGGATAATCAATCTACTCCCACCCGTAGTTGGAGTCTAACAATATAATTTATGACACCACATTGACTAATTCTGATAAAATGAGCAAACGCAGAAATACAAAAAAAAAATGATTTTATTCCACAGCCTGTGAGAAAAGCAGAAAAATGAAAAGACGAAACTCACTGTTGGTTTTTCACTGTTACTTAGACAGGACTTCTTCTCTTTTATTTTCTGTTTTTCAAGGTTTGCCTTTTAAATTGTCCTGAGGATTTTGATTTTTACTTTTATTTGTACTGAGAACACCTGCACTGATGCCGAACTATTTGCATTTTTTTGTTTTTTTTAATAACTGTTAAATCACCTTGTTTTTTTCGTTGCTCAAAGTTTTGGAGTATTACCTTGTAATATAAGATGCTAATACAAAATCTATAGCCTATATGTGTATTTCAATCAGCACCCTGTTCTAATAGAGAAAATGCTACCGTCATGACTATTTAATCCTGGTTATTATGTTTTTAAGCCAGCAATTTTTTATATTCAGGTTGCAAAACAATGCGATAAGCACTAGACTGAGCTCAAATATTAAAATTGTGTTGCCAGCCTGCTAGGATTGGTAACCCAGCTCTCTAAGAAATGTTTCCTACTTGATGCACGATAGTGTAAACTGTTAAAAACCAATTTGGTTGTTTCAAAATTATGAAGTCTTTATGGCAGTGCCACATTTTCGTCAGTGTTGCCACATTGAACCGTGAAAATAAATAAGCAAAACTACTTAGGTAGATTTGAAAAGAATAGCTCATAAAAATTCAAACATTAACAATCTGCTGATTACTAAAGATACTACACCTTTAAAAGGAATCAGATTCTGCTTAAGCTGTTTAGTGCCTTGTGTTTTTAGCTTGGGTTTATTCTTTACTGATTTTTACTCCATGTTTTTTAATTTATTTCCCCATACGATCAAAAACTGCGTAATTACATTTGAGTCTTTTTCAATAAAAAATAGATTCTAAAATTTTCTAATTTTTTAAAATGTATATAAGGCTGTGTACATTTCTATTTGACCAATAAAACAATCAAATTTTATTTGAACTATCCTGGTTACTTCAAAACAAGGCTTGGTGCCGTACAGACAGATTGGTCTGTAAAATAATTTTTAAATATGTAGAAAGTCATTGAGAGGTGGCAACAACGGAAGATTTGAACGAGGCGAAATGGTGAAAGAGCATATGATAGTGTGTTGGCCCCTTGTGGCTTACAACTGAAATTATACTGGTATTGTCTAATTTTAATTATTCATAGAAAACAGTCTTTTCAAAATTCTTTCGAAAAAAATGTAATAAAAAATATCAAAATTAATTTTAGCTAAATTGCAGACATTAGAACCAAAATAGTAAATAAAGAAGCCAGATATTATGGTAGGAGCCTTGAATGGGAAAATGTTTCTAACTTGAAACGGGATAATCATTGCAAAAATAAAAGTAACTTAAACCATCGACCATGGAATAAAGCAGGTAAGTTTTTGTTGTTGTTACTTTTGAAAAAGTATGATTCTTTTTGTTATTTTTTATAGGGCCAAAACATTTTGAATTGAACGGCCACTGGTATTTCCTTAGTAGCAATACGACTGAGCACAAAGATGCAAAAAATGATTGGCTAGATTCGAGAAATCTTTGCAGAAAATACTGTATGGATGCAGTTAGTATTGAAACAGAAGAGGAAAATGAAATTGTATTCAATCTAGTTAAAAAGGGTGAGTAAAGTGAAAACTAAATTTTTCATATGTCACCATATGTGCTGGTGGAAAGGGTTGCCAACAAATTCGGTTATCTTGTGGAGAAATTATGAATTCCAGAAGAAAAGGTATTATAAAGTTTAAAAAAAAAAACTGCCTTACATTTTGACAATTTCATACGTAAAATTGAAAAATGAGAGAAAGGTATAAAGGACGAACCATAGACCATAGTAATTGAAGTTTTAAAATATATAGTAAAGAACGCAATCTAGTAATAATTGCAAAAACTATGTAAACTATAACATATTGTGCTATTATGTAAACTGCAAAAATATTTAACTTGTCTTAGTAACAATTTTGTGATGATTTTTAAAACTAAAAATTTTCCTGAAAATTTTGAAATAAGTTTTAATTGATTTTAGCCTATAAGTTAAATTAGCTAATTAGTTTTAACTACAGTTAAATCTATTCATTAAAATATTTCCTAAAAGAAATCATGGTGAAAACAGAAACGAAAACAAATTAAATTCAGCCAGCTGAAGGTATAAAACAAATTGAATCCTCAGAAAACGAACAAATAGATCATCAAAAAGTAACTGAAGAGGAGACAATCACAAATAAAAGACACCCAAAAGACAAAAAATAAAAAACAATGATGCAAGAAATACAAAAAATGATGAAAATACAATAGGCTAGATATGTCGAAAAATACGTTAAAGCAGCATAATAGTAAAAACGAAATAGTAGACCCTCTCATAGCTGCTTTCCAAAATAATTCGGATGATGATGGGGAAGTTGATACGATGAAATGTGATGAATACGATGAAGTTGGAAAGTTGATACGATGAAATGTTCAGTCAATAATAAAAGAACTGGTGATACCGTAGTTGATAGACAACAAGTAAAAAAGAAACTAGAGTATAAAGAAAATAGTTGTATGTCCAAAAAAGATGACGACAAAGCAAGGAGTGTAACAAGTATTAAAGGAAATGCGCTAAGCTCTGAGACAGAGTCAAAAGAGAATACAAAAGTTTGGCGTTATGTTTTCATCATGACAAATGATAATAGGCATTAGATTATTGGTTACGGGCGGAGCTGGCGTTGGAAAAACTGTTAAATTCAACACCTTGAAAAACCAGGTTGACCGTTGCTTTGGTACAAAAGCAGTGAAGGTTGGTGTAGATGCAAGACTAGTTGCTGGATCTACATTGCGTAGTCTTCTAAAATTGCCAGTGCAAAAGGATGGCTTTATAGCAACTGTAAATTATTTAAAAGTCATGAGGCAACAATGGAAGGATATTGAATTTATCTTCATTGATGAAATAAGTATGGTTTCGTCGAAATACTGTGTATGATTGATTTGAGAGTGTGGCAGCTGAAGTAGAAGCATACAAACCGTTTGGTATCTCAATATAATGGCTTTGGAGGCCTAATGCAGCTTCCTCCAATAAAGGGATCTCAGGTATTTCAACAGCCTTTAAGTAAATACATTCTAAGACCACACTGGCTATACATGACATATGAAGCTAAGAGAGGAAAGGAAATAATAAATGAAAAATTAAATCAAAAAGGGGTGAGAAAAGGTTAGATTTTTTTTGTTTTGGTTTTTCTTTTTTGTTTAACACTGAGGACGACTTGGCGGAGGTCCTTGTCGAAATATTTGTTTGTTCCTCGTCTTGATGTTTTGCCAATGTCTGACAAAAACCTCGTTTTCTCATTCCTTTTTTGATTTTATTTTTCATTGATTATTTTCTTTCCTCTCTTAGCTTCATACAGCCTTTAAGATTTCTTCCAGCAACACATTTGTGGCAACTCTTCTCATTAGTTGAGCTGACGGAGAATATGCGGTAACAAGGAGACAGAACATTTGTTGATTTGTTGAATGCTTTGCGTATTGGTAAATTAAACTCTCGAAATTTTAAAACTTTAGTGTCCAAAATGCTAGACAACCCAACAGGTGCATTTACGCTTGACAAGGCATTGCGAACTTTTCGATTAAGAGCTCACGTGGATGTTCACAATCAGGTTGTTCTTGTGCACTTTCGACAAGATGGAGTTCAAGTATTTACAATTCGCGCTTAAAATCTAGTAGTTGACTTAGTACGCAATGCTTATAATGTTGATCGGACTGCTGTCACATCACATCACACGTTGATGAAGACTATTGTGCCAACGGATGTCAACAAAATAGGTGGAATGTTAACGGAATTGAAGATTTTCGAAGGAGCGAAAATTATGGTTCGATCAAATACATATGTGGAAAAAGGTCCAGTAAATGGCGCAAAAGGCTTTATAATTAAAATAAATCAGCCTCATTTTTGACGAAAAGAAATTATGTAGATATCGCATCTGTAAAAGTTGATTTTGGTCCAGCTTGAATGCATATAATTGAACCACGGGCAGTTCAATTTCTTGTAAAATACAACTATGGTACAACTGAAAGAAGATTGGTGCCAATAATATTGTGCTGGGCATGTACAAGACACAGATACAAAGAGAGACTCTATATGAAGCAGTTGTGAATTTAGGAAGTTCCCTTTTTGTGCCTGGCCCAGCTTACGTTGCTCTAAGTTGAGTGAAATCTCAGGAAGGACTTTGAATAGACTAGTTACATTGTAGTAAATATACTGGAAAGAAGCCATGCAATCTAGATGTTATTCGAGAAATGGAATGTATGTGAAACTATCGACCTCCGGATGATGAAAATGCAGCAATATAGAAATTTTTGTGAATTTCCGGGCTTCTGGATGAATAATCTATTCATAGTTCTTTATTTAAGTAAAATGCGAAGCATTTAAAAAAACAACAAGTTTTATAAACAAAACAAAACAGAAAAAAAATAGTTAAACAACTAACTATAGACATCTAACTGTTCCAGTTCTTTATTTGAGCAAAATGCTTCAGCACCAACCTACTCTTTGAATCGTTTTAATAATGTTTAAAGTATGTATATCAAAAGTATCTGGAGTACTCTTCAGTTTCAAAAGTTACTTATGGATATCTAACTATTCGCACTTCTTTATTTTAGTAAAATGCGAATTATTGAGTACTCTGGTATTTGCTGTATCAAAAGTTACCTATGGATATCTAAATATTTACAGGTCTTTATTTACGTAAAATGCGAAGCATTTACGTAACGGCGAACGATCGTTCGCCGTTTACCATTTTAAAATATAACGTTAAAAAAGGAAATATAATATCTACAGTAAACTATAATATAGTAGGCAGGTATGCTCACTGCTACATTATGCCTACTGCTGCAACCATGATTTTTCCAAAATACTGACATGGCTCTGCACAATATTAGCCTCAGGAGACTTTGTCCTGTGATCAGCAGCTTGAAGTCGTCTTAGCATTAAGAAGTAAACGCTAAAATGATCATAGATGTTGGCTTCGCCAGTGGCGGTTTCCATTTACGCTTTTCCTGAGAGATGTCTAAGCAAACGGGGGAAAAAAAAAATTCTATTATTGATTCAACGTTGCTGTTGCTTAGAGAGTTGTGGTTCCATCTAAATTTCTAAGTAAGCTGCTCAAAAAAAAAATTCTTGGGCTGGGTCAAGCGGAAATAAGGGCACTAAATATTTCTCAATTCTAAGCAACAATTACAAATAGCATATTCTAATTTTTCGATTCGATTTTTGCTTATTGAGGTATCTTGATATTTTTTATCTCTTAAGAAAGAGAGTAACTATTTTCCTTTTATTTCATCTTGTTGTTCTTTTTTCTGATGATTGACGGAGGAAATTCTAAACAGAGAACGATTCGGAGAACGAATCGAACAAACGGAAAATCAGAACGATTGAAACGGAGAACGGAGAGAATTTGAAATTGTTCTATTGATACGTTAAAAGATAACGTAACATGTTTTATTATTTCTTTTCTTGTCCACAAAAAATCACAAACTACTAAAAACATGAATAGAAATAAGCAGTAATTAAGCATGGCATGTAAACGAGGTAAAAAAAAAAACACGTCGACGATTACAATAAGTAGTCTGTTTTTGACGAAAACTTTAAAATGAATACAATAGATTTTGACATGGTTTTTTGGGTGATCAAGTGGCTGGGCTCAAATTCTAGATGCTAAATTCTCTGGACTTTTTAGTTTTTTTTTAAGAACAAATTTTGTGTTCTTTTTCTGGTATTTTTATTTATTCATTTTTTACAGAACGACTACCTTATATTTGGACATCTGGTCGTCTTTGTAACTTCAAAGGTTGTGAAGATCGCGAAGACTTACGCCCTCTTGAAGTACTGGGTTGGTTTTGGTCTGCCTCTGGAGTGAAAGTTCCTCCTACCAATAAGAAACCTGAAGGTTGGGAGAACCAGCCATGGAGTCAAACAGGTCACTTTAAACGCCCTCAACCAGATAATGCTGAATTTGAAATAAACGAAACAACAGAAGCTTGTTTAGCTGTTCTCAACAATGTTTACAAGGTATAGGAAAACACTTCTTGTCAGCTTTTTCATTAATTTTTCTGTTGTATTTTGAGCTAATCTAGAAACGTGAAATTTTTGTAGAATATTTTTCGGATTGTGAGAGTGGTGACAAAGGTACCAAATTAAAAGAAAAAAAAAGAAATAACTAGAAGATTAGCGTCATGATTAAAATCCCAATTTAGTATAATTTCTCATATGTTAAAAGTTATATTCAAGCTCCTAATGATTTGACTCTCAGAATAAGAAAGTTGAGCTCTTGTGCAGTGGATAAAGTAGGCTCTAAAACTCTGCGGACTGCGGACTGTGAACTGCGGACTCTGCGGACTGCGGACTGTTCAAACCTGACTGCCATAAGGTTTTCTCTCCCAAGGACTTCGTTTTCATACTCAGCATAACAGGAGTGTGATGACAGGAGTTTTGACAGAGCGTGCTGTAGTTGACAAATTCGGGGTTGGAATTCACTTTGAATGAGTTCTTTATGCTGGGAAGGCTGGGAATTGATTTTTTTAAGTAGCGTGACGTGAAATAGTGCCCAACAATGAGAGATCTTTATCTCATGTCAAAGGAATGAAATGACTTGTCTATACCCGTATTCAGCTATTTGTGTTGGATCGTGAAATACATAAATATTTTTTTGTATATGATGCTTCAGATTTTCATTCATTTATCTTTAGATTTATTTTTCATTTTTTTTCCCATTTATTTAAAATCAATTATGAACTCACTTAAATGTTCAGTTTTGAATCTGAACACCTATAGCTGTAAATCTCAATAAGGGTCAATGAAGCTAGGTTGAACACGATGACTGAAAATGGTTGGTACCACTTTGGTGGTTGGCAACTTCTAAAGGACACGTGTTAATAAAATGAACGTGGTACCATTAGATTTCTTATTTTGTTCTTTTTCCAAATACCATGGCAACTATTCTCACTGCACCCCACCCGATATTCCCTGATATACCCCTAATATTATATTTCTTCTGTGTTTTGTATCTGTGGTACGTTATTCCTTCTTTATTATTATTTATATTGTTATATATATATTTTTTTATTATTTTTATATTATTTTTCTCGTATCTTTGGTTATTTGAGAACAGTGCGCCAAGATATGTCTATGCGATTGGTATATGAAAATAGTATTTGAAATGATTTAAAAATTTAGATAACTATTAAGGAAACATGATAACTATTTTAATATAAACCTAGCGCACATTACAAAGCAAGAGTTTCATCGTTTTCTTTATATCTTATGACTATACCTGGGACCATCACGGTGGAGGAATACATTGTCAGTATAGCAACCATGATATTTGGAAAGAGGCTTAAAATGGAATGTAATGGTACTGCTTTTATTTTATTAGCACACCTCCTTTAGAAGTAGACAACCACTAAAGTAGTATCAAACGGTTTTTACCAGATTTGCGTTAAGCTCGGAGATCTGTTACCCGTTATGCGGTGTTGGGTAGCAAACCTTATTGAAGCTTATTGTCTGAAATCGAAGCTAAGGAATTACAACCTTGGGTGTAAAATTGACCAAGAAACTGACAAGAATTCGTGATGCGCTGGCCCCTTGTGGCTATGTGCTGCAATAAGTTGTTAGTTGCTGCAGTAGTAGTACGTAAACATAAGTAGTACATAGTAGTACATAATCCTAGACATTTTTGTTTATCATAGCTGTTTATTATTTACGCTTTTCTATTTATATTTTAGGACGGTATTGCTTGGCATGACATCGGATGTTATCACACCAAGGCCGTTCTCTGTGAAGATAATGATCAATTATTGAAATATATCGCGGCAACTAATCGAGGCATTATTTTGTAGAAAGAACATATGTTGTTATTTGTCTATAAAATTGTGTGACAGTGCACCAGAAACCAGTACGGTGACATTTCCCAGTGAACAGTCTGTGTATTTGCCTGAAGTGTATAATAGCTCTTTACTTACAAATGATTCAAAGTTATTCTTTACTTTTTGAATAAATCGATAAAAAAAATTCACACATTGTAGTAGTTATTTGTAAATAGGCCCTTGCGTTGCATCCCATGCCATTGTTATCGTTTATCGTTTTCTCTTTGAGAGTAAGCACAAAGACAAGAAAAGGAATAGAACAGAAGAAATAGAACAGAATAGAACAGAAGGAAATAGAAGGAATAGAACATGAAAGAAAGAGAAACAGTAAAAGAGTTCCATGCTATTATCGTTTATTTGAACTGCCATCTTACAAAACAAAAACATGGAGCAGAAAACAAATACTGATAGAAAAACGCAAAAAGAAACTATAAAACAGAAAAAAAACAGGACAGTGAATTTTTCAGTGAGAAGTCTGTTTATTGACATGAAGCTTACAATAGTTGATAAAAACCACTTTATAGAGGAAAAATAGAATGATAGAAAAACGTAAAAACAAACCATAAAACAGAAAAAAGAAACCAGGGCAGTGACTTTTCCAGTAAGAAGTCTGTTTATTGACCTGAAGTATACAATAATTGATAGAAAAGCATAGAGAGAAAAAAATGTTAAACAATTGAATCACAAACCATAAAACAGAGAAAAAGAAACCAAGGGAATGACTTTTTCAGTGAGAAGTCTGTTTAATGACCTCAATTTTGCAATGGTTGGTAGAAAAGTATATAGAGGAAAAAAAGAATGATAGAAAAATGCAAAACGAAACCATAAAATAGAAAAAGAAACCTGGACAGCGGCTTTTCCAGTGACAAGTCTGATTATTGACCTGAAGTTTAGAATAGTTGATTACTTACACATGATTCATAGTTCTATTTTTCCTTCCTGAAAAAATCCATGAAAATAAATTTACTCGTTTTAGAAATTATTAGTAAATAGCCTCCATGTCCCACGCCATTATTATTTATCTGAAAACTCGTCGTGAAAAACAAAATGACGAAGCAGAAAAAAAGAGCGATGGAGAAAGAATACAAAAAAAAGAAAAACGAAACCAGGACGGTGACCTGATTCAGCAGTCTCTTTCTTTTTCTAGAAATTGTAGAAATCTATTGTAGTTCTTCACCAACAAATGTTTCAAATTTAGTCATTACTTTTTGTACAAATCGATTCCGAATATTCAGTTATTGCCATAATTATTAGTATATAAGCTCCAGATACCTTACCAATATCATTTATTTGAAAATTCTTCGTGTAAAACAAAACGACGGTGTAGAGAGAGAAAATAAAACACACACAACTCGCAATAACAAACATTAGTAGACAAAAACGCAAATAAAGATTAAATAAAAAACACAAAAAATTTTTCAACTGCAAGCAAGGAGCAACATTAAAACTTAAAACAAACAGAAATTATTACGTTTATGAAGGGGGTCGCCTCCTCATCAACACTTCACTGTTTACGCTAAGGTTTCTTAGTACTTTTAAAAAAGCTTCTTATTTTTCTAATTAAACGACCCTTGTGTTTCAGAAGTCGTTCTTAAAGAATCGGGACAAAATTCAAACATTAGCTTAAAGAGCGAGGTGTTTAGGAGAAGGAGACCTCTTTCATATAAGTAATAATTTCGGTTTTTTTTAGTTTTAAAGTTGCTCCTTACTTTCAGTTGAAAAAAAACTTTTTTTTTAAATTTAATTTCTGATCGTTCTTTAAGTAATCCCAGGAAATCTGGCGCTACCTCTGTGAAGGAATACCCTCCCCACGGAAATATCCATTAAACAATTCAATCCTGTGAAAGATTTACCCAGGATTACCCTTGACAACTCCACGCGTAAAATTGAGACGGAAAAGAGAAAGCAAGACATATAAAAATAATTTTGTATAGGACATTCTTGTAAATCCCCCATTGTATAATTTCCTTTGGCAAGTTCACCCCCCGGAAACTTCCCTCCTCATGGAGAACTCCCCCGTAGAAAAACCCCTAGCAGAAAATTTGCCCCCCCCCTTCCAACCTAAAATGTATGCATGCTTCCCAATAAAAAATACTATGCGTAAACAATGGGAAAATTTTATAACTTAAAGACCTCTCCCCTAGGGCTGTGGTGTCGTATGAAGAAGGACTGGTTTTATGGGTAAATATTTTTAAGACGAACTTTGTCTAACGAAAAATAAAATTTCAAGATCTTATTTTATAGAACGTTCAACATAATGCCTATCGTGCACATTCTGTTGAAATAGGATGACTGGAGGTCTCATCCAAGATAATCTCCAAATGGGGCTTATCTTGTCTGCGGCTACTAAGTTCTTTCACAGCTACTGGTTTATTTTCAGTAGCCACGAGCAAAGAAATCTTTAAAGTTAAGTAAACAGAGTCCTTTGTGAACGAAGACTGAAATTCTAAAAAACTAAACTTCCATAACAGTATGTGTATAAAAAGAATCTACTTTTCTGCCAATTCTGAACATGCAAAGTCATTACTGTCCATTTTTGTTATCTAATCACGCAGTCTGAAAATCCTTGCACAATTTCCGTTCAAACAAGGTACGAAATTCTTGTCTTTTTGGTTAAAAGTTAGACTGGGAGGGTGGTTCGAGGGAGTATGGGCCAACTTTATGCCTCCTATCATACCGTACAGTCAAAAGGGTCAAGAACATCTTATGTTCTTAATCGTAAGTAAGTTTCTGTTCATAAATGTTCATGCTAAATTGTTCCAAAAATAGCAATGCAAAAGCTTCTCTTACACTATGCTCTTTTTCTTATAGTTTTGTTTGAAACAGGACTTTAGTTAGATTTAGTCTTGTTTTCTCACATTATGAATGTACTAAGTTTTTATATATTTTCTATGTTTAATGTGTGCCTTTAAAGCTCAGTCTTTATTACACTTTATTAAGATAACGAAAAAATAAAACTAATATCTTAAAAGTTTTATAGGCAGTTAATAGTACTACATGGAAGGGGGTCTTCACGATGGAAAGCTTTTACATTTGATAAAGGTTGGTAACTCTTAGACTGTCCAAATAATGTTATATTAATAGTTTTTATTAGAACAATTGCTACTCGAATTGCTATCCTTGCAAGATATGCCGGTAAATAATAAAATCCTCATGTCACTGTCATTGAACGACGAGATTTCTTGCTCTTGCTGCTCGAGTTGTTTTTTTCAAGATTTTAATATTTATTTCAACAAATTCTTACTCCATCATGGGTATTTGACTGTCTCTAGCAAGCAGTCATGTCACTTTGAGAACCAAAACTAACCTGTAAGCATTTAAAAAAAAAAACAGAAATAAGCCAGACAATATTGGCCCGAAATAATAGGCAGCGCGCTAGCGCTGCCTAAGTAAAGAACGATGTGGGCACAATGTGTTTTTTCTCATTCGATTGGAAATTGGAGTGGCTAGTGCCCTTTTTAATAGTCAAAAGTGATTGGAGGGCAACTAGCCCCCCCCCTCACCCATCATTCCCCCAAACACATCCAATCAAAATTTTGAGATAGCCATTTTGTTCAGCGTAGCTGATTTCCGGATAGAAAATAACTTTTTGAGGAGGACACTCCCCCATAACCCTCGGGGCAAGGGTTTTAAGTTATGCCCTGGGGGCATATAAGGTTTTTATAGAAGGCGTTGTCGTAAAAACTTCAAAAAAGGCTTATTCGATTGGAAATTCAAAGGGCTAGTGCCCTTTTTAATAGTCGAAAGTTATTGGAGGGCAACTAGCCCCCCCACACCCATCATTCCCTCAAACATATCCAATCAAATTCTGAGATAGCCATTTTGTTCAGCGTAGTTAATTCCCAGAGAGAAAATATCTTTTTGAGGAGGACACTCCCCCACAACCCTCGGGGCAAGGGTTTTAAGTTATGCCCTGGGGGCATATAAGGTTTTTTATAGAAGGCGTTGTCGTAGAAACTTAAAAAAAGGCTCATTCGATTGGAAATCCAAACGGCTAGTGCCCGTTTTAATAGTCGAAAGTGATTGGAGGGCAACTAGCCCCTCCCCCCGTCCATCATTTCCCCAAACGCATAAATTTTTTTTTTGAGATACCCATTTTGTTCAGCGTAGTTGATTTCTAGATAGAAAATATGTTTTTGAGGAGGACACTCCCCTACAACCCTCGGGGCAAGGGTTTTCAGTTATGCCCAGGGGGCATATAAGATTTTATAGAAGGCATTGTCGTAGAAACTTCAAAAAATGCTCATTTGATTGGAAATTCAAAGAGCTAGTGCCCTTTTTAATAGTTGAAAGTGATTGGACGGTAACTAAACCCCCTCTCACGCCCACCTTTTCATAGGCAGCGCGCTAGCGCTGCCTAAGTAAAGAACGATGTGGGTACTATGTGTTGTTTTTTGGTTTTTTTTCTCCATGCCCGGGCACTTCGTATCAAAGGAGTCATCGTAGAAACTTCGAAAAGGGCTTACTCAGTTGAAAATTGGAGTAGTTAGTGTCCTTTTTAATAGTCGAAAGTGATTGGAGGGCATATAGCCACCCCCCCCCGAGCCCATCATTCCCTCAAACACATCCAATCAAAATTTTGAGATAGCCATTTTGTTCAGCATAGATGTTTTCCAGATAGAAAATATGTCTTTGAGGAGGACACTCCCCCACAACCCTCGGGGCAAGGGATTTAAGTTATGGCCTGGGGGCATTTAAGGTTTTTATAGAAGGCGTTGTCATAGAAACTTCAAAAAATGCTCATTTGATTGGAAATTCAAAGGGATAGTGCCCTTTTTAATAGTTGAAAGTGATTGGATGGTAACTAACCCCCCTCTCACGCCCACCTTTTCATAGGCAGCGCGCTAGCGCTGCCTATGTAAAGAACGATGTGGGTACAATGTGTTGTTTTTTGG